>ML795809.1:102212-132951 GCA_009831015.1 Picea engelmannii
AAAGAAACCATTGTTCACACCGATCATCAACCACTGCAATACTTACAATCACAAACAAAGTTACAACAAGCTAGGCACTTCAGATGGATGGGTTTCCTACAACAGTTCCACTTGGTCATCAGGTATAAGAAGGGAATTTATAACAAAGTTGTTGATATGCTTTCAAGTCCTATTATTAGTGATTCAGATATTCTTAAGCATAGTCCTATCATGCATGAAAGTTATGTTGAGAAATATGCTATGGATACTGATTTTAAAGAAGTATATGAAACTTTGTGTCATTCTAACCATGTTGAGGAATTGGATTACCATGTGCATGATAATATTTTGTATCATCTTGGCAAGCTATGTATTCCACAGGGGGGAAGAATCAACATCATAAGAGAAGCCCATTCTTCTCTTATTGATGGTCATTTTGGTGTAGGCAAGACAGTGGCTAATTTGCAAAGATACTTCTACTGGCCTAAAATGAATGAAAGTGTTTCAAGATATTTCTGAGGATGTTCGTTGTGTGCCACAAGTAAACCTAGCAATCGAAAGTTGGGTTTGTATACTCCACTTCCAGTTCCTTCTCGTCCTTGGGAAAGTATTTCTATGGACTTTGTAGGAGGTCTACCTATGTCTAGACGAAATCATGATTATCTTTATGTTGTGGTTGATCGATTTAGCAAAATCTATATTTTGATGCCTTGTACGAAGCAGGTTACAGCTGAACAAACAACACAAATGTTCTTTCAAAATGTTTGGGTGCATTTTGGATTGCCCAAATCCATTATTTCTGATTAGGATTCTCGATTTGTTGGAAGTTTTTGGTCGATTTTATGGGCACTCATGGACACCAAACTGAAAAAGAGCACAAATTTTCATCTGCAAATAGATGGTTAGACAGAAGTGGTAAATAGAATGGTGGTGCATCTTCTTCGTGCTTATTGCAGCAAGCATCCTAAACTTTGGGATGAGCATTTACACTACATTCAGCATGCTTACAATCGAGCTAAGCACTCTTCAAATCAAACGTCGCCATTTGAAGCATGTTTTGGCTATTTGCCCAAATCTCCTTTAGATTTTATCTTTGGGAAGGATATTGTTATTGATGGTCAATATGACATTGATAAGGCAGAAAAGTTCATTCAACAAATTCAGTCGATACATCAAATGGTGCAAGAGTAGTTGGAAAAGAGTCAAGCCAAGTACAAGATGAGACATGAAAAGCATCATGTTGATCATAGTTTCCAAGTTGGAGATGAGGTTTGGATTTACATCAGTAAGGAGAGCCTTAAAGGATCAGGTAAAAAATTGAAACCAATTCGATATGGTCCTTTCAAGATTATTGACAAGATTGGTAACGATGCCTTTCGTTTAGATTTGCCTCCTTATATGAAAATGTATGCAGTTGTTAATGTTGATAATTTGAAATTATATGAGCCTCCTTTGATTGATGATCAAGGAGAGCATGTTCAGATTCCTTCTATAGATGATTTTTCCCTAGAATACCTTACAGAACTGCATGAAGACACAATCCTTGATAGGAGAATGCGAACTTCAAAACGAGGAAATGTGGAGTATCTTCGAGTTGGTATTAAAGGTACAAATCCAAGCAAAGCCAAGTGGATTGAGGTTGGAAAGGTGAGGGAACTATACCCTTATCTTCAAATAGACTGAAAATAGTCTTTTGGAGGTCCAAAATCTTTCCAATGGGGAGGTGTGATCCAGGGGATCAAATTTTGCTCAAAAATTCAAATTGCTCAGAATCACTTCAAATCGAACGAGAGCATAGGCCTCGTCATTACAAACCCAACACAACTTGTTTGGGTTCAAACGAACATCGAGAGTGAGAGATATCGCATTCTGTTCAAAATGACAAACAGGCAAAAAAAGGGATGCTGACTGTACAGTCCATACAGTCCGTACGGCTGCTGATGTGGTAGTCTGTATGACACGTGGCAGGGCTGAGTGGAAGATTGTTGGCAAATGTGGATGAATGACATTGTGACACATGGTAGTATTTGGTTGGTTTTATAGTGCCACATGGCATTATTTGGTTGGTTGTACAGTGCCACATGGCCCAGTCATGGGCTGCCACATGGAACCTTGTTATTGGTTGTTGTATAAAACTTTATTGGAGACCACCGGGTTCTAACCCATGACCTCCACCCACGAGCACAACCTTTGCAAAGTTTGCATTGCCAACACGCCACACTGTATGCCTTGATATATGTATGGTTTTAAATAGTTTTAACTTTGAATTGTTTATGTAATGGCGCGGGGGTCCAAGCTGGGGCTTAGCCCCAGCCCCCGGACACATACATTGTTGTAATGTGACCATATGTTATGCCATATGTGCGCACATGATTTTGTTTGTGAATTGGTTTGAATTCAGTTCAACAATTATGCAAACGACCCGCCACTTGTTGTTAAACCATTGGCTTGTGGAAACGGGGGCCTATGTTAGCACTTGCGCGTGGTCATATGGGTCATACGACCATAGCCCTGGCGGTTAGGGGCTAGGTGCGCCCGTAACCATCCTATAGTTTGCATGGTTCACGCGGTTGCATACGGTGCTAAGTTTTTATGCTTAAATATGCGTGTGGGATAGGTTGAGCCAAAAATGGTGCATTTTGTAGATGCAGAGACAACAAGTTTGAAGGGGGACTTCCAAGAAGCCTATCTTCTTCAATTTTTGGCCAAACGAGGTGCCGAAAAAGCCCAGCTAGGGGTTTTTGGATGTTCTGAAGCCATTGGAGAAGTCTATTTGGAATTTTGAGCATTGTAAAGCACATTTTTGAGCACTTTGAGCAAATAATACAAATGATCCATTGGAAGATGGACCAGGAGATGTAGCCCAGGAGAGGGGTGAACTCCTTTATCATTTGTTGTGTTATGTGTTTTCTATTAACTGTTATTGTTGTTGTTTATATGCATCTTGAATGAGTAAATCCTATTATAGTTATGTTGCAAAGTTGATCCATTTGCATTTTAACACATAAATTTTACTTGCAAATAATTTCAAGAATACAAGTCTTCTTCAATTTTAGATCACTCCCTTTGTCCAGTTTTGATGTTCAACCTATAGAATTCCTCTGTGTACTACTTGATTGTCATCCCTTTATGTCTTAGGTTCTGCATCTTCCTGAACAGATTACTCTAATAGTCTTTGGGCATGAACTTAGCCTTTATCTTGGCTACCATTCTATCCAAACTCTTTATCTTCTGCTTTCCTTTGCTTCTCCTCTCAGCCTATAGTTCATCCCACCATAATGTTGCATGTCCTTTTAGCCTAGTGATAACCTATTTCACCTTTCTCTCTTCGTTGACATCTTCATAGTCGAAATTCTTTTCCATGGATATTATCCAAGCCAGTATATCTTCAGCATCCAAATTGCCTTCATACTTTGGGACCTCTATCTTGGCTCTACCTCCCAATCTAGAAACTTCTCTCAACAAGCATTCTTCGGAAACCTCCTCTCCTATAGATTCTTCGATGACATTCTCACCAATAACTTCTTCTCTTTATACATCGTTGATTTATCTAGTATCAGGTTCTCTCCTTTGCGTTGTCTCCATTTCTTCTAATCTTGCACAAAGTTCTCACATCTCCCTTTTTACAGTTCGATTGGCTAAAGGTTTCTCTCCTTGTCTCCTCAGAGGCATTGTGTCGACTGTCTGTCACACACAGAGTATAACCTCGAGTTCTCTTGTCTCTTCTCCTTTGCCTATTATCTGCAAGTAAAACTTCAACCTCTGATACCCCTTGATGGTATCAGACTATCTCCTTCTCTTTTTCCCATTGTCTACAGACAGAAACTCGCTCTAATACAACTTGATGCAGAGCCCCCTTCTCTCATAAGGGATGTGTGATCTCATGGTCTAGGATCAATCAAGAAATTGAGTTCGATTGACTCTTTAGGCCTCTTCTAGTCCCAAAACTCACTTACATAGGTCCTTTCTCCAAAGGCACGGGTCATACGATACCCACAGACCCCCTCCTGAGCATTGTTCAAATTTCAATGCCAAATGGGCACTAGTTCTTCTCTGCTAAGCCCTGACTAACTTGTGAACACTGGCAGTGACCACATGCCTGAATGAAAGGTGCGTTGCGATTTCACGTCTCGCGACTTTGGGAGTATTTCTACCTCTATTTCCCCGATAGTCGAAACCACGATGACCCGAGATCTATGGCCCAAGTCTTCCCTTGATCAACGATTGTGATCAAGTTGACATTTCACATTTGATGACTTTGGAGTTCTCTTGCCTCCGTTATCCCAATAGCCGAAATCATGATGCTTCAGGTCTGATGGTCTATATCCTCCCTCGATTCGACGGTCACGATGATTTCGGGACTTAGCGTTTCGCGAAGTTAAAAGACTTGTCACCTCCAATCTTCTGATCCCTAAAATGTCGATATTTCACCCTGGACAATCAACAATCCAGATCTTTCCTGAGTCCAACGGCTCATATCAAGTTGTGGTTTCATGTCTCGCGAATTCTTGGTGCTCTGCCCTTTGAATTCTCCCAAGCACGAGTCAGTGAAAGGCTGGTCGTTCGCCACGTGTCCCTCCTGATGGACAGTTTTGATTCTATTGTGTTTGGGTTGAACGACTGAGATCTCTTCTCCTTTGGGCTTACCCCTTCCTCATATTTAGAAGGTTTTATGGGTTTTCAAAGTTTTCGAACCTTTTATCCTTCGATAGGTTCGATTATGGGTCCTCCTTGACACTTATGAAAAGTGTTACCCCTCTTGAGCTTGGTCTTTTAAGGACTTCTATTTCCCACGCACTCCTTGCGCTTCAGAAATTTTGATGATTCATATCCAAAGGATTTATCGAAGAGAAATTCTTCTCTCCCTCCTGGCATTCTCCTTTTCTGGTTCTTCGACTTCTTGTAAAGTCCCTTCAACACTTAATCGAATCTTGGATCTGTGCACTCCTTGCACCATATCTTTACGCAAGGTTCAGATTCTTGTGGATGACTGTGCATGCCTTGCACCAGTCTCTTTTCACTCCTTGCAAAGGGAAGGTTTCATGTTATCTCTTCTGAGTTTTGGAATCAAAACAGATTTTGTTAACACACTCCTTGTGTTCTATGTGCACACCTTGCACTATGTTCTCAGAAGAGAAATAATTGAAACTTATCCTCACATTCACAGTCTCATATACTAATATGAGATTCATTCATTCACTCATGAAAACACAAATACAATGAATTGTAATAAATGTTTTCACCATACATTGAATCAAATTTCCTCTGTTCAATTCATAAGTGAAAATGATTACAACTGTGATTAAAACAAAAACTGAAACCTCATAAAATCTCCTACTAACTTGCTGCTTTGCAACTATGCAGCTAACTACCAACCTCACTAGCTGATTCGCTGATTAGCCTCATTCGGGTGTACAAAACCTCTATTTATCATAGGGTTCTTAGGGATTTCCCCTGGTTACTTGTCTACTCTAAAACTTATCCTAACAACTATCTAGACCAGTCACATTCCAGAGTCGTAGTGGAAACTTCCACCTCGCTCACAATCGTTCAAGCATGTCTCAAAAGATTAATTATGGCTCTCAGTTAAGGCGGTCTCCAAAATATCTGCTGTAACGACCAACGTTGAGCTCACGTACAGATTCCTAGATGTTGATGGGTCTTTCTCTGCGTGAGTGACAATGATGCTCTTGCATCATCTTGTCATGGTGATTGTCTACGGGTTAATGTTGTATGTTGTTTCTCTCATGATCCACCCATGTACTTAAGAGTGAAATGATGTATTGGAATATGATAGTGTTATGGAATAATGGAAACCTCCTTTCTAATTTTCAATTTTTTTATTCTCTATGTTGTGTGAATGATTGATATTTTGTTAGTTCTATTTATTTCTTAACACACACACACACACATTATACATGTGAATGAATGATACTAAGTTGTGTAACAATAATAGGGTTTTCATTGTGAATTTATATTGGAAGTAAAATGATTATACTCTCATCTCACAACTTCTCTCTACCTCTTTAAGTCTCATTGGTGCTTTGAATGAGACCATCTCCTCTTAGGTATTGAAAATACCATCACAACTAGACTACACTAGAGCCTTTATTAGAGACCCATAAAAACCATGGTCTTCAAAAAAAGAAAATAAATGGTTCTATAGTTGAGGCCTATTATAATAGAGGGATTTGGGTAGGATGAGAGAAAGGATTCTAAAGTGTGGGATAGAGTATTGATATGAAATATTTCCTTTTACAACAAGTAGGGTTGCAAGGATGGAGTTTTGAAAAGTGTTTGGAGATAGTATTATATGGTAGCACTAGTAGAGACAAGTATGGATTCTTCTTGGTTGATTTTCCAATGAGTCTTCATAGATGGTTAAAGAGACTCAAAAAAACCCTCAAAAATTCTTGGAGAGATCAAAATGTGATGAAACATAAAATCCATAAACCAGTTGCACTCCAATGGGTAGATCATCAACTAACACATTCAATTGCTTTCAGGGTGAAGAATACAATATAAGGGTCCATAGTGGAGTTTGTAGAAAAATAATGGAAGTCATTTTATAAGAAGTCATGCTAACATTTGAACTAGTTATCATGGGATAATAAAACACACTATGACGGGGGGGTGGCTAGAAAGGAGAAGGTAAATCATGGATAGAAAGGATAAGGTAATGCATAAGGATTAAAATAATTAGCATTGTGGGGGTATTTATAAAACATATGAAAAGGGATTTGAATGATTTGAGAAGTGTGGAAATTAAAAACTTGTGGTATAAAAATAAAATGAGTATCATAAGGAGTGAAGAATTACTAAAGGAGATCAGTGAGGAACTAGTGAAGTAAGGTCATCAAAGTTAGAAAAGTTGAAGTGGAAGGGAGGGATAACTAGACAATGGTTAAAGGAAAGAGGGAAAATTATATAAGGAAGTCAACCAAGATGATGTGTTGGTGAAGGAAATGTGATAGGGTCTGAGGGTTATACCTAGAGATAGTGGTATATGGATGCCAAAGTCTAGAAAAATGGGGTAAATCTACCTTCTAAAAAAACTATTTCACTCACTCCTAGTTTGGAAGAAATAAAGAATGGAGGAATAGAAGGTGATGCACAGATATAGGATGGGCTTGTAGAAATATTCATATATTATAAAGAGAATAAACCCCCTAATAACATGTGTTACTTCCTATCATTGGTGGAGTTGGCTCATCCCTAGCCACTCCCTTAAAAGTAATTGAAAAATTAGGTACATCCATTACATTTTTTGTATTCTTGTTTTCTTTCATACATTAAAAAATTGAGGTTAGGACGAGGTAGTAGTCATCATAGTGGTAATAGTAGTACATAACAAGTAGTTAATCAAGAGAGTGGTAATACCTACAAGTTTTAGAATAAGGATATCATAACATAGCCAAGACCTAGAGGGTTTATTTTAGTAGGAGTTTATTTTGGTGGTATACAGAGAACATAAGGAGAATCTCCTTTGAGGATACTTGAGTTATTAGGGAAGGGTGAAAAAGATGTGAAGAAAAAGTGTTTTCTTTATGAGTCCATAAATAATTATAAGGGAATTATCCTAGCTACTATATTGGTAGAGATTTAGACAATTCTATGGAGTAGTGATCTCAAATGGTATATGGAATTTATGCATTGTCCACAAGTGAATTAGGTCCAACATTGGATGAAATCAGACAATAGTTTATGATAGTATTTTAGTATCTAAAGTTTAAGAAACAAAGTAATGTGAAAATAAAATATATAAATAGGAGAAAAAACATGGAATTACACCTAGAGATGTCAATATCTAATGAGTAATATGACTTATCTGATCTACAACACACAACATAAGGATTAGTTTATTGGTGGTTTTCTTTGCTTGATTAGAATAAATTTTCTATAGTAGAGGATTGAAACTTCTATAGAAGCACCAAAACATGTAATGTAGATAGATTCAATGATAGGATATCCTTAGAATGCTCAAGCTGAAATTACTAGAGTATCCCCTAATCTATCCCAGTTTCATTCTTATATTGCAGTGCTTAGTGAAAAAATAGAAGAGCTCAATAAATCCAAAACTATAAGAGAAAAAATATGGTGTACCGACTGTAAAGTGGAGTGGCATCATGATAATGAGTTCCCTTTACTTCGAGGTGGAATGGCATGAGATCCTATAGCTAGTTATTTTTTCAGGAGTGGTGCAAGGTCCTCTAGGTCCATTTCTAATAACATCTTCTAGTGGAGTTGCACATCTATCTTCCACATGACCTTTTAAGAATCTACAAATAGGGGAGTATTGTGATATTTACAAGGTTTATGGTCATTCACCACATAATTGTCCTATTTTGAAAAATTATTTGTCTGTCCTTAATAATGTCCATTGTGAGTTATGTAATACCATCATGTATAGTAAAAATAACTATAGATATTTGAAAATCTATTAAAAAGGATGGAGAGGAACTCATTAGAGTAGTAGATAATTCATATCCATAAGGTGTTAGAGGTAGATAAAAAGGAGGAGGATAACAAGGAAGTAAGGCTAGTGGAAGAACTAGGTTGAACATATGTTATAATTTTGATGAGGTGGGTCATATTTCCCATGACTACCCACTTCCTAGAAAACCCCAATGAAATCAATTTTATACTATTGGTTCTCCTACTAAATATTTCCCCAACCTAATTGAGAAATGGAAATCTCACACACGACAAGGCTGTGAATTTGGTAAACTCCATGTTATACCACAAATTTCCACATCAATTGCATTTGTGAGATGGCTTAATCCTTTTCCCTAGCTTGCAAACTTAAATCACATCCTTCTTCATCAAAATTACCTAAAAAAAACATTTTTGTTTCCATCCGCAAGTCACCCATGTGCAAACCATGGATGTCTGCACCTTGCTACTTTACAACTCGCAGATTCCCTAAAAAATATGAAAAAAAAAATATTCCACATTTTTGGGCAGGTTTTACGGTTGGGCTCGTTCCGAAACTTCCCTTGCCCCATACACAATGAAATTAAACCACCTCAACCTCTTGAGGATAGTATGTTGTCACAGGGGAAAACCCATGGTTCAACGCTACAACAACACACCAACAAAATCCTAACTACCGGCCCTTTCGGCAACACCTGTGAAGCAAATGAAGTCTCACCCGAGGTAGAGGCAGGGGTGGTTGCAAGACTCAAGTATTTTCAACCTTAGCTGGGACACAGATTTGTGATTATAGTACTTAATATAACTCTTATCACCTTCAGTTCCTTAATATGTAATCACTATTCACTTCGTTGATACAACAGAGCTTCGCAGTATTCACACTAATCTACAAGATTCTAGCACTTAGCATATACAAATGGATCATAATGAGCATATCAAGCACTAAGCATGGATATCTAGATCAGATCTAACATTCTCACACATAATAAGAACAAATCATGAATAGATCTATCTAAACATATCAGAGCACTTAGCTTATAACATATAAACACACCAAGACAAAGCACAAATCACATAACATAGTGTTTACGTGGTTCACCCCCACCCTGGGGCTACACCCACCAACTCTTCTTTTTTATTGTCTTCAGTCAATCGGTTACAAGCACATAGCCTCAGAACCCTTACTCTGCAAAGGACAGAAGATCTGCGTAGCTCACTAGATCCTTCTTCCTTGCATTGAAACACAAAGCCTTCTACAGTCTCTCACAGGGATTTGCACTCAACTCTGCAAGTCTTACACCGAATGCACAAAGCCTTGATCACATAGATCCAAATCTTGGCACTTAGCCTACATCACATAGATATCAATTTCAGTACTTCTCTATATGGCCTAAATCTATATATACATACAAAATAGTCCTAAACATGGGTAAACCCATGGGATGACATCAACCTTCCCATTACATATTCCCAAAAACCCAAAAAAGGGGTCGAGATCCCTTGATATCTGCTTCATCTTACACTCCTCCTTTGACTACTGTCGAAGTTCCAAAATAGGTCAACATGACCAAGAAATTCCCAAAACTTGGTCAAGGGCCAACATGCCACCAACACTCACCTGTGACTCATCCTGAGTCACTCTGGTCTGAGAAATTCTGCCTCGATCGCTTCGATCTTGGCTCGAGCTGCTTCGACTTGATTCTTTGTCGTGGCCTCTTATTTAGTGAAATCCTGGATCACTGTGTCATTCACTGGTCCTTCTAGGCACTGTTCTGCTATGAGGACGACCTATTCTATCTCTACTCCTTGGTTCTTGACCTCTGTAAACAACAAACATGCCTTATCTTGCGCAGGTTGAAGTCGTTGAGTGACTTCCATCACTTTTATTTGAAGCATATGGATATGCTGCTGATATGTACGTTGTTCATGAGACCTATTCATTCTATCTACAACTGACATGGACTTCAACTGTGCCTATAGTGTATCTGTGTACTGCTTCACTTCTTCGAGTTGCGAATCTAATGCCTGTAACTCAAGATTCTTAGTGAGGTTTTCATATGTTTGAGCACTCCAGTTACTCAACTACTTGCACTCCAAGGAAATATCTTTTAATCTGTCAACTGCGCTGCGGGCAGTGGCTTCCCTTTGGTCTCATACATCTTGAGGGGTCTCGGGCATAGTGTGGATCTCCAAGTCATCTATGCGTTGTTGGAGCTATTGGATTATGTCTTCGAGTTGTGCCACCTACCGTGAAACTCATTCTTCATCCTTTACTTCAATGAATGACATAGAGTGAAGTGCTCTGTGAACCATTTCCTTAACTTCGAGTTTCTCTGCGAGAACTTTTCCTTTTCTTTATGTAGTTGGGATTTCTATTCATCGAACCTCTCTTATAGAGTAAGCTTCTCGCGTTTGGCAGTATTGCGCTGCTCTAGAAGGTCTTCTTGTGCTTGCACCAAATCCTGGGTGGCTTGCATTGTCTCCTCCTGTGCTCGTCGAAGGCGAGCTTCGACTGTATCAATGATCCGGTGGAGTTGGGCTAGCTCATCTCCTATTTTTGGTGTTCCTGCTAATAGAAGCGCAGTAGAAACTGCGCAGATGGACTATAGTGCCTACTACACTTCTTGAAGTTCAACCTTGATCTGACTGAACACCTCCTCCTGCTTAGCTTTCTGCTTCTCCACTATCTCTAATGAAGCATCGTTCATTGTTGTGAAGATGAATTTGAAGTCGTCTGAAGTGAGGGTGGTCTCAAAGTTAGTCCTGGTTTCTTTCGATTTCTTCCTTGAAGAAGGTTTCAGAGGGGAAACCTTCCTTTTCTTCAAGGGGTCCTCCTCGTCTCTAGGCAGTGTAACCTCACCTTTCTTCTATTCAACTTCTGCACCATCTATCTCTTTGTCATCACCTCCTTGCTCAAGTGAGATAGAAGCAGTTTTCACCGAGGTACTGCTTACATCATGGGATTCTTCATTTTTCTTGGTCTTTCTTGGTCTAAGTGTATCATGAGCTGCTTCTGGGCTGTCAATATTAGATAGCTCTACAGGGTCCACTAGAACAAGGAGGTCCACCGACCATTCCTTGGTAATCTCTTCTAAGTCTTCCTCCATTGGCTTGTAGTATGACTGCAGATATTGTTTATTTTCATCAACACGCGCTATGATATAGATGAAATGGCGGTCCATGTTGAATTTCATCAAGGGTATGAACCTATGGAGAGTGTTCGGGGTTATGTGAGGTTCAGACTAGATAACATTCTTCAGTTGGTTGTAATAGGTGTGGAAGACGACATTTTATTTCCACTTCTTGTTCATGTCATTGGAGTACCACAATGAACTGAACTTCATGGCCAATGGTTCAAAGGGATTGATGTCCAGGAAGGTCTCACCTTCCGGCATCTCCCATGCGATGAACGCGATTAAGATGAGAATCAAAATGAAGTGGAACTCATATCCTTGGTCTTGCGCTTCCTTGTAGTCCATTTCTAACTGGTTCACCAAGTACTTCACCCAATTCATGTGTAGGCCCTCTATGCACTTCCCTGCAAGGTCGACTACAAATCCGGTTACTTGGGTGGGCCGGTTCTTGTGAACTAATTTCCCTGCGATCAATTGATAGGCTAGGTGCACTGCATCACTCTGGATAGAGGCTACCTTGTAGCCTCACGTTCCCTTCTCTACATCTTCATAAGTATCCTTTATCCTTTGGGTGAGAGAACAATCTGTGGTCTTTACGGGGTAGAAATCCCATGGGTTGGGGCCTTGCATGCTTAGCCCTGTGATCCAATTGATCAATGTCGGATCCACTGTGATGTGGTGGTTCAACCACAAGTAACCTCCATGATAGCAAGACAACATTAATTTGATGCATGCATTCACCTCCTGGTGTCGCCCAAAGTGTGAAATCTTCATAACATTAAGTAGGGTGGACTGTGCGAGGTTCTGGGTCCATGACTGAGGGGTAATCTTTGAGTTATTTCCTTTTTTTCTCGTTAGATGCTTATGTGGGGAAAGCATGCTACAAACCTTCCTATCTCCGAGGTTGAAGTCACTAAACTTCAATTCTATGAGCTTATCCTAGTCAACATGAAATGTGTGCACCTCTTTTGGAAGGTACGCAGTGACCAATGCGTATTCAAAGTCTCTGGGCACACTGTCTCGGTTTATTGCGCCGCTCAGAGGTGGTAGATAGGCAGGTAAAATGATTGGAATTAGCTTGGCATTTGTGATATCGTCTCTGTTCTTTGTTCATTTCTCATCAGCTCATCAGGATGGTCCTTCTCGAGAAGTGGACAGAGAGGCTGACAGTCCTCTCGTCGACAATGCTTGTATACATGTAGACACTCCTCTTTCCGACATGACTCTCTCTGTCATCAAGTCGATCAAAAATTCTTCAACAACTTTCTCTACAACACTCAATGCTTCCAACATATGCACTTGGGGTGAACAATTTGTGGGGCCAGGGAACAAATTGGACACGGTAATGAGATAGAGAGTGAGAGTACAATGATTATTGTAAAACTTGTCTTAGTCTGTGGGCTCAAATTCTCAATGAGAAAAAGTGTTCTTTGTGCATGACGCAAAGGGATAAGTAAGCAACTTGACAACGGTTCACGTGAAACGATTATGAACCCCTATTAACTCTTGTTCGATCCATTATGGCACGGTCCAATGGTCTAATGACGAACCTTTATTACTTTTCTGTCCATTTGGAGAGGAAGTAGAATGGATATATCGGCCCCAATGACTATATTGCTTCGCCCTGGCGAAGTGCCATGTGTCTCTATTCTGATATCCTGGCGAAGCTCCAATTCTGCAAACTTTCTTTCTGCAAAGTTCCTTCTGGAACCTTCTGTAACTTTCCAATATTATCCCTCTTCTTACTTAGATTTCTAGCCTTCTTTCTAGTGAGCTTCGTCTCGGTAGTCTCTTTTCCATTTTGATTCTTATCGTCTTTTAACATAGTTACTACGCGTTGTTGAGATTCTTTCCTAGGATTCAGGGGTAATACCTCTTCTTTATCTAGAGTAAGTACTTCAGTATTCAGTGGGTCTCCTAATGTTCTTGGAGCTTCGACATCAATGTTTCTAGTGACAATTATCTTCGATTTGTTCTCATGTTCTTCAATTAATTGTGCGATCCTTCTAGCCATGAAATCTTGTAAGTCTTGTTTCTTCTGCTCTGAGGCTTCTTCTTCTTTATTTCATCTAGATTGAGCTCTGTCAATGGAAGGTTTTCCTATTAACATGGTAAACAGGGCGTTGTCTTCAATAAACTTAATAATCTCAAAATCTTCCTCTGTCGAAGTTCCATTAACGTTCATAGGTATCTGAGCGAGCTTCCCACATAAGTTTACCAACTTTCCTCTGAATATACCTATTCCTCCTAATGAAGGGATCGTAGCAGGATTCCCTATATCTTCCCACATTCTTTCTGTCATGATATTCACTTGTGTTTCCTCATTTAGAACATAGTCAATGTTGAAGTTTCCTATGCTTGCTTCAATGCATTCTTTGTCTTTAAAAATCTTTGATAGTCTAACATGTCGATGGTCATCCAAAGTGTCTTTCATCTGCAGTAATACCTTCTCTGATTCTTTCTGAGGTTCTGCTACAACCTTAGTTTCTGGATCTGGCTTAGGGTTTTCTTGTCTTATGTTCATAATTTCAAGATTAGCAATCATTCTGGGGCAATCCAACACTTCATGGTCCATAGCCTTACAACAAAGGCAATCAGGTTTTCTTCCAGGGAATTTCTTAGCAATATGTCTTGGTATCTTGCAACTGTAACAGAGGGTCAATCCTCTCTTTCTTTTAAATGATCCCCAACCTCTCCTGTACTGTGTGCTAGGATCGTATGAGCTAACCTACAACAAATTATTTCTAGGATCCTGCATCCATTTATTAGTCCAAACATCTTTTCTATGCATAGGTATAACATATCTTTCATGATTCTTATAAGATCTATTCATATCAAACCTTCTTTCATCTATTAGTGCCCTAGTTTTTAAGCTAGGATAAAATCTATCAATCATACCTATATCCATACTCTAGAAGCGAAAATTTTCACTTTTCTTACTTTTACAAAGCACAAAGATTCTAGATCTAAAGCTTTTAAATATTGTTACCTTTATTAGAGCACAAAGCTTGCAGATATTACCTCTTTTAATCAATGTTCTTACTTTTACTTTTCTTAGAGTGTCAAGCATCCAGATCTTGCTTCTTTCCTTCAGATCTGATCTTCTTTATTTAGATTGGTCTTCTTTCTTTCATATCTGACCTTCTTTCTTTAGCACAAAGATTTATAAGTCAAGTAGAATACTACGCACTAGGGCAACAGGTCTACACATAGATATTTCACAGTTTCAGGATGGATCTTTTCACAAAGATTCTTCTTTCTCAATTCCTAGCAATCATAGTTTTAGGTCCCGACAATGAAACCATTTGTTGGCATAGGGGCAGACCTAGGGTTCAACGCTACAACAACACACCAACAAAACCCTAACTATTGGCCCTCTCGGCAACACCTGCGAAGCAGATGAAGTCTCACCGGAGGTAGAGGCACAGGTGGTTGCAGAACTCAAGTGTCTACAACCTTAGTTGGGACACAGATATGTGATTATAATACTTAATATAGCTCTTAGCACCATCAGTTCCTTCATATGTAATCACTATTCACTTCACTGATACAACAAAACTTCGCAGTATTCACACTAATCTACAGTATTCTAGCACTTAGCAAATACAAATGGATCAGAATGAGCATATCAAGCACTAAGCATAAATATCTAGATCAAATATAACATTCTCACATATAATAAGCACCAAGCATGAATATATCTATCTAAACATATCATATCACTTATCTTATAACATATGGACACATCAAGACAAAGCACAAAGCACATAACACATTGTTTATGTGGTTCACCCCCACCATGGGGCTATGTCCACCAATTCTTCTTCTTTATTGTCTTCAGTCAATCAGTTACAATCACAAAGCCTCATAACCCTTACTCCGCAAGGGACAAAAGATCTGCGCAGCTCGCTAGATCCTTCTTCCTTGTGTTGCAACACAAAGCCTTCTATAGTCCCCCATAGGGACTTGCACTCAACTCTGCAAGTCTTACACTGAATGCACAAAGCCTTGATCACATAGATCCAACTCTTGACACTTAGCCTACATAACATAGATGTTAATTTCACTACTTCTCTATATGGCCTAGACATCTATATATACATACAAAATAAGCCTAAACATGGGTAAACCCATGGGCCAACATCAACCTTCTCGTTACATATTCCCCAAAACCCAAAAAGGGGGTCGAGATCCCTTGATCTCCGCTTCGTCTTGCACTCCTCCTTCGATGGTTGTCGAAGTTAAAAAATAGGTCAACATGACCAAGAAATTCGAAAAACTTGGTCAAGGGCCAACATAGTATAAAATCACCTATGAGGGAATCGGTGAGGAGGACATCCTTGGTGCAATATTATGCTGACAGTTTTGCAAGATTCCCTCATTTCCTGATCCTCTAAGTAGCATCCATGTTCTGGAAACTCATTTTCCATAATTCTTTCCTCCCCTATATATGACCGTAGTGTGTGTTCCTATCCCTTCTGGGCCATCCAAGAAAGATTCATCCTTTAGATTTGATGCTTGAAGGACCAACAAATGAACATGGGCAATTGGCTTTGAGGCAGTGTTGGCATTTAGATTTAGGTTGTAACTACCTACTCATACTGTTTTCAATAAAAGAGTTCTCTTTCCCTCCATATTTGTGTAATATTGTTCAATCTATTTGTATATGCTTACTTGATTTACATATCTGAATTTTCTTATTACATGTATGACTTGTTTTCATAACTACTTGGTGGCAACATAGACTTGATATCCTTTTGCATGTTGGTACTGACAAATATCAGGAGTGAATCAAATGTTGAGAGAAAGGAATGACATCAAACAATACAATACAATGAAGTGTGACCTATTCTCTTCTCTCTTTCAAAATTTGTTATTTGATTATCAGTTTGTATGTGTGAGGGTAGGGTTTCTCTTTTGAATACAGTCAATTTATGTTCTGACATGACCCAAAGTCACAAGGAAAAATCTGATAAACAAAATTGGCAACCATAATGGGGATATTTCTCCTAGTTTGGGTCAGTCTGAGGTTTTGTTGTGTTGTCTTGATTGTTGTAAGTTTCCTATTTTTTTAGCTTTTCTTTCAAAGCATCTTCCATCTAGAAACGTTTTCTAAGTTTCTAGAAGCCCCCTTCTGGATTGGTTTTTTTCCTTTTCACGGTTTACTGATCCATCCACACTTTTCCCCTTTATGAGTTGCGGATATCCACTATTCTCCCTTGTATGACCCATGGATGTCTTCTAGTCCTCGTGTACACAATCCCGCATCTATGTAAGAAACTTGTTTTTTAAGCCTTTCTCTTTGTTCTAGGAGGGTATGGTTTGGTTCTTCAGTATAATATGAGCCTTATGTGTTATATTTGTCTTTTGATTGTTGTGTTAAGTCTCTGAAAAATTTGAAATCATTTGAAAGATCTTGCTTTTGGTTATGTTAGTATTTTGGTTATAAGGTTCTTTAGGTGGGTCAAAATGTCACTCTTGTGTGGCTGGGCTGAGCTTCTAGTTTTCTTGTCATGTTTCAGTGATTCTTGAATGTTTTCTTTCTTCCTCTTTACCTTCAGCCCTTTGTTCATAAAATAAAAAGGAAAATCACATCTCATTTGCATTTCGTTTTTTTTAGTAACAGAAAAGACAAAACTACTTGTTTGTTGGTCATTCTTCTCTGGTTCCCTTGTCTCTGAGATTTTCAAGAAAATAATTTTCTTACTAACACTCTGGTCTTTAGGCATGTTGCTTGCTTTGGTAGAAAGAAAAAGAAAATGAAAAAACCTAGTTTTTTTCTAGTTATTTCTCTTTCTTTCTTTGAATTGTTTGCATTTCTATTTGAGAAAGAAAAATATACTAGCAAAGGAAAAAATTGCATTTCAAGGTTTGAAGGATTGTATATGCATTTTATTTTTTGAAAATATTTTTCATTGAAGAATTAGTGTAAATTTTTAATTGCCATTGTTCTTATAAGTTTCATTTTTGCAAGACTCTCAAACAACAATAGTTGCACTTCCATATCCTTTGAGTAAATAACAACCACTAAAACGAATGATAAACTTTAAATGTACTAGACTTTGTTTCTAGGGTTCACAAACAATTTTAGGGTTAGGGCCTTGGATTAAAGATTGGAGAGATAACTCTCAAAGGCCATTGAATAAACATAGGAGTCTGAGTTAGGGAGATTTAAATCCAACTGTTGTAGAAGTATAGTTGGGAATCTCCTCCAACATAGGATTCAAACACAAGGTCACGTAAAGGAGAGCCAAGGAGATATCCCCTCCAAAACTTAATTGAGCATAGTGGAGAGATCGTGTATTGGGGGATTTTCCTGAAGTGATACTGAACTATCTAGTGTCAATCCTATGGAATATTTTTGGGCTCAGTTACCCTACCCATTTGTTCAATCCAAACTATCAATTTTACCCCCCATATGCTAAATATGAGTTGGTGACCTTAGTTGTTTTACCTAGGGATCTCAAAGGTGACTACAGGGTTTTGCCGTGGTATGTGGGGAATATTTTATATCACACTTTTCAGTACTGCTTGAGGGTTCCTCGTGAAGAATGGGTGCTTGCACCAGATAAATCTGGTCAGTGAAGGCTGGGATAAATTCTTCTCACTCCTCCAATGCCTCTATCCGGAAGGTCCCTTTCCAATTTTTCATTTCTTTGGACTCGGGACCTTATGCACTTGGGCTGAAGATTTTTAAAAATTGTTTTATTGCGATGTTTCTCTTAGGAATGTTTAGTGGAGTGTTGATTTGTATTTTTGGTATTAGGTTGTGTCAGTATCATCACTTTTGGATCATTGATTCAAGGTGGTCGACCAACTACTCCATTGGTCGGGAAGGACCCCTGGAATTTCTCTTGATAGTGTGGAGCCACCTGCTAGAAGGCGTGGTTTTTTATAACATTGGTTCATCAGAGTCAGTGTGTGAGAATTTTATGGACATGGACAATCTCACAAGGGACGAACCTATGCATAAGAATGATTTGGCCAAATTTCTTGAAAATACCAACCAAGGGACCCCTTCCTAAGGGGATTATTGTTCTTTTCCATTGTTTGGAAATAATGGTTCCCCCTTGATGACCACTTTGAACATTCTCGGGTTGAATGTAGGACTACTAGTTTGGTTGTGGACCATTCTGAATGTACCAAATTATCTTGATGCTTCTCAGATAAGAAATTTATGTCATGGGCATTATTTGGATGTTGATCATTTACCTTCTGCATCCATGAAGTCTACTCCTTCTCCTTCTCCCTCTTCTGGTTAAAGTCTAGCTACTAGTAACCAAAATTATAAAAGGAAGTGGAAGAGGAAGAGGAAGAGTAAGAAGAAGAAGTCACCAACCTCTGATAGTCACATTGGATATGTGTCACCAGCCTCTATGAGTCATGATGGGGAAAGCAACCAACTACTACGAGTCATGTTGGAAGCATGACTCCAGTCACTACAAGTCATACTGGCATTAGTTCACCAACCTCTACAAGTCATGTTGGAGATAGGTCAAAAACCTCTGCGAATCATGTTGACGACAAGAAAATGACCTCTATGACTCATGCTAGGAGTGAAATTATACTCACTAGTAGTCATATTGGACAAATGTCACCATCCTCTACAATTTATATTGGAGATAAACATCTAACCACTAAAATGCATGTTGGGGGAAAACCACCGACTACTGCAATTCATGCTAGGGACATTGATACTATTGAGAACCCTAGAAGAATAGTACGTAATCCCAAGTTCCCATGTAAGATTTACAAAGGAGATCACCTTACTCATTTGTGCCCTTCTATTGTTGTAGTATAAAGAGAATGGTCCTTTTCTGAAGGCCCTTCTAGTTCTATGTCATCTTTGAATTCCCAACAATATAATCAATCGTTGGTTGTTGAAGTGATCATGTCGATCCCATATTCGGTCGATACCAATATCATTTTGGGGGGTGATGTGTCTCTTGACCATGTTTCCTTGCATCATATTGAACCAGTGGTTGAGGAAGTGGTTGTGTCAATGTTATCTTCCATCGATCTCACTCATCTCTTTGAGAGAGAACAATGTTCCAAAGTGGTCGAGCCGATGCAATCATCGACATATCCCACTCTTCTTTCAAGGAGTAATGCATATTTTGACTATGTATTTAGCATTTCCAATTCAGTACCTTCTGAACAATGGGGCATTCCACTCTCTTTGAGTACGCTCTCTCCAAGTCCTAAGATGGTTTCTTTTGAATGGAATGATATTGTGGAGCCTCGCCTTCCTTCTTCTGCACCTTTCCAAATAATAGTTATTGTTAAATCTATGTTGAAAGGCGTTTGTCTATGTATTGTAGATGAAGGATCATCTACAAGTATTTTATCCTCTTCAACGTGGAAATATTTAGGTTCTCCCAAGATTGTGTCAACTACTGGTGAGTTGCTAGATTTTGATAGAACACCTAGTGAACATCTAGGAATTCTTCCTTGATTTCCTATTACATTAGGTGGGAAGAATGTTCTAATCAATATGTTAGTGGTTCTAGGCCCTTTAGACTTTAATATGCTTCTTGGGCATGATTATGTTTATGCTATGAAGGTTGTGGTGTCTACGCTCTTTAGTGTTATGCATTTCCCTCACAATGGAAGCATTGTCACTATTGATCAACTTTCATCTGGTAATCACCATCCTAGTTCAACTTCAACTTTGTTTTCCCCTTTGTGTGTTCCTAGTGTTCGAGTAAATTTTTCCCTTCCACGGGCAAATTATGTGGCATCATATCCTCAGTATTCAATTTCTTCTAAGAAGGATCCTTTATAGTCATTTTGGCATTCTCAAGAAAAGGTATCAACAATTGATCAGGCAGTATCTCCAATGGGGGCATGTAATCCTTCACTTCCCCCTTTTGTTCTCAGGGAATGTGTTTTTCCTCTTAGGTATGATCTTGTTATTTGTAAGACCTTGAGCCCTGGTATTTGTGACCTATTAAGCCCCAATTTTATGGATGTTGAGTTTCCTTTAGATGAGGCTATCCTTGAAGATATGATTATGGATTTTTGACCTCTTGTTGAACTGGAAACTTTACAGGTTTGTTATCAAAGAAACCCTTGGCTTGAGACTATCAATGGGCTCTACCTGGAGCACTACGATGCATAATCCATAAGTATATGCGTTTCTATCTACATATTATACTGTTAGGGTTTATTTTTTTGAAGTTGTGTATCTCATAATACTTGTTTTTATCGGAGGATTCTATATTGGATTTATTAACTTCTGTGTGAGTGTTTTTGGTCTTATATATAGGACTTTGAAGACGTTTTTCTTTGGTACCTTTTCTTCCATGTCAATCCATTCTGACATTTAATGATATCGAAACTGGAATATAAGTTATATTTTCTTCTCCATGCATTTTTTCATTATCCATTTCTTGTTTCGTTTTTCCTTAGGATTGACCCCAATGATTTATGACACATAACCTTCTCTATTGTTTATAAGTGTCATAATTCATGTGGTAGAGCCTACCGTTCATGGGTGCCTTAGTTAGAACCTTGTTCATAGTTTGGCGCCCATGATGAAATACTTTCATAGGATTGGGAGTGTTATTTAGTACTGCGATGAATTTGCATTGAAGCTACATATATTATTCTCAATCTTTTTCTAGCCATTACCTACGAGACTCCCTCTAACACATGTTGCTACTTATGTCAACAATTTTCGAATTCTTCAACAACTATTGTGTTTTTTTAATGACATGTAGAGTAGTTCATTTCCGTCTGCACAAAGGATTTATCTGTATCATTCACATATATTCCATAGGATCCACACTATTCATTTTCAACATCATACCTTCAATATTATTTAAAGGTGTCGTTACGAATGATAGATATTACCTCTCCATGGGTGTTCTATTTAGTACCTCACTGGAATTTTGCACACCCATGCTGCAGTTGTTTCAGTGGGATTGGAAGCCATGTTTAGTCCCACCATGTATTTTCATCGAGGCATCATGAATTCCTCTCAAAATATTGCTAGCTAACCTACCCATAGGGATTCCAAAATTTTGTTGAGTTGTAATTGCATTTCATATTAACCGCTCACACTTCTAGGCCTGATGTTGGCTTCATCTTGCCATTGTTGAACCATTTTATTATGCATTCCTACCGGTTTCTAGCCCTGTAATTTATGCCTTTGCGACTCGACACATTAACCATGGAAGAAACATACCCTGAGTGTCCTTATCCTGCACATGCTTCCTTGCACTGAGCATAGGTATTTTCCTTGGAATTTGGAACTAGTTTGTTTGCTCACGACACTCGTTTCCTCCACTGTGCTATAACATTATTTTATTCCTTTTCATTATTTAATAACATGAAAAGGAAAAAAAAAGGAAGAAGGGATGGAAGCGTCTATCTTTTTGTTGGCAACAATATTATTTCCCTTGAACAAAGCACAATCTTTGAATTAGTATGGATTTAGGATACTTTTCTTGTTTTTAGTATAATATCCTCAGGTTGGTTATTCTTCCAATCATATGGAGCATTTGATAATGCCTCCTATATCATGAATGTATCCTAGCTTACAATCAATGCTACCTAAGTAACATAAAGTTTCATGCTTTTGTTCAAGGGAAGTTCCAGTCTGAGTCGACCATTCTACAGAAAGTCTCTAACCTTTCAAGTCGACCTTCCTTTGTCATTCAAGTACATATCATTATCACAAGTATATTTTTATCTCACTCATGCTAGTATAGAAGGTCCCCATTGAATTACTGATGGAGGGTCTGTTGTTATCGAATCCGACACATTTATATGAGAGTATGACCTAGAGTTGCACCCTAGGCCTATTTCCATCATTGATAGGTGACCTTGCACTCAAAAAATGAAAAACCATCATTGGTCACTGAATGAAACATTTCCCTTGTGTTCGACGTCAACAACAATCATCACACACATGGATTTATTCAATACCTTGGTTTCTATTTGACCCCATTGGTGGATTCCTCATCTTTTTCAGTAGTCTTTATCATTGGCTACTATTCAGAGAGTCTCTATCATGCGATGTTCCATCTAGTGCATGTCAGAGTCGTACCTCGATGTGTTCCTTACAATCTATTCGTTTGATTCCTTACAAATGTTTGTCCTTCTATTAACCCTCATGTTGGATGATGGAGGATGCCTTAATTCCTTCCTTCCATCATATCTCTTCCTATTGACTTCATCAAATATTTCTCTGGGATATGGATCTAGAGTTATTTGTGGTACCTTTAGGACTGCAGTCATCAGTGGCAAGTTCCCTCTCTATTGACAGTGGGAATACATAAATTTCCCATGATCAATAGATTCTATGGGGTGTTTGACACCAATTCATCTATTCACACTTGTTAAATTGTACCATGGTACCTTGATGCCCATTATCATCATCAGTGGTTTGTATTGCATGTGTTAACAGTATACATAAATGACCGATAATAAAATAGTGTCTCATTGTGTTTGACCCCAACACATCTATCCACATAGTGTAGACTCGTACCATGGTGGATCGTTTTGAAGACTTCGGGTGAAGTACAAGCATCACATATTTTTTGCTCCTACCTGACATATATTGTACCACCCCTTAGACATTGGTACTTGTGGAGGATCAATTTTTTCACTACATTGGTTCCAGATATCCTTTGATTTGATGTCAAGACATAGCTCCACTGTGTCTCCATTCGTGGCTATGATCTATGTTTCACATGGATCCACTGTGTATTCCTCGTGGACATGATTGGTACTTTATCTATATCACATGGATCCACTATGTATTTTTAGTGGCCATGGACATCAATCATACTTTCATATATGCCATGGATTTGCAGTGTACTTGATTCAGTGGTCATTCTTACATTACTCATATGCATGGGTATTCACGACTTGGGAAGAGAATACTCTTACTTGATCTCTGCTGACAATTTTGTTTCTTGGATCAGGTGTTCGGGAACCTTCAATGGATATACTTATTTCTTCCATTAGTTTCCCTTTTGACCTCACACATTAGGGGGCATCTGTTATACCAAAAATTTCCACATCAATTTCATTTTTGATATGGCTTAGTCCTTTTCCCTATCTTGCAAACTTAAATCCCATCCTCCATCAAAATCACCTAAAAAACAACATTTTTATTTCCATCTGTGAGTCACCCATGTGCAAGCCATGGATGTCCACAGCTTGCTAGTTTGCAACTTGTGTATGCCCTAAAAAATATGAAAAATAAAAAATATTCCACATTTTGCGGGTGGATTTTTTTGGTTGGGCTTCTTTATTGGACTTATTAACTTCTGTGTGAGTGTTTTTGGTCTTATATATAGGACTTTGAAGAAATTTTTCTTTGGTACTTTTATTCCATGTCAATCCATTCTAACATGTAATGATATCAATACTGGAATATACGTTAGATTTTCCCCTCCATGCATTTTTTCATTATCCATTTCCTATTTCACTTTTCCTTAGGATTGACCCCACTGAGTTACGACACGTAACCTTCTCTATTGTTTATAAGTGTCTTAATTCATGTGGTAGATCCTGCCATTCATGGGTTCCTTGGTTAGAACCTTGTTCATAGTTTGGAGCCCATGCTGAAATAATTTCATAGGATCGAGAGTCCTATTTAGTCCCACCATGACTTTGCATTTAAGCTACATATATTCTTCTCAATCGTTTTTTGTCCATTTCCTACAGGACTCCCTCTAACATATGTTTCTACTTATGTCAACACTTTTCATATTCTTCAGCATGTATTGTGTTTTTTGACTGACATGTAGAGTAGGTCATTTCCGTATGCACAAATAATTACTCTGTATCATTCACATATCTTCCATAGGATCCACACCATTCATTTTCAACATCATACCTCCAATATTATTTAAATGTGTTGTTACAAATGATAGATCTTACCTCTCCATGGGTGTTCTAGTTAGTATCTCACTGGAAGTTTGGACACCCATGCTGCAATTGTTTTAGTAGGCTTGAAAGCCGTGTTTAGTGCCACCATGTCTTTACATTGAGGAATCATGAATTCCTCTCAATCTCTTTCTAGCTAAACTACCCACAGGGATTCCAAATTTTTGTTGAGTTGTAATTACATTTCATATTAACCGCTCACGCTTCTAGGCCTAATGTTGGATTCATCTTTCCATAGTTGAATCATTTTCTTATGCATTCCTACTGGTTGTTATCCTTGTAATTTATTCCTTTGCAACTCAAAACCTTAACCATGGAAGAAACATCCCTTGAGTATCCTTATCCTTCACATGCTTCCTTGCATTGAGCATATGTATGTTCCTTGGAATTTGGAACTAGTTTTCTTGCTCAAAAAACTCGTTTCCTCCACTATGATATAGAATTATTTTATTCCTTTTCAGTATTTAATAAGATGAAAAAGACAAAAAAATAAAAAATAAATAAAAAGAAGGGGGGGAAGCGTCTATCTTTTTGTTGGAAACAATCTTATCGCCCTTGAACAAAGCACAATCTTTGAGTTAGTATGGATTCAGGATACTTTTTCTTGTTTTTAATATAATCTCCTCAAGTTGGTTATTCTTCCAATCATATGGAGCATTTGATGATTCCCCTTATATAACGAATGTATCCCAGTTTACAATCCATGCTGCCCAAGTCACATAAAGTGTCATGCTTTTGTTCAAGGGAAGTTTCAACCTGAGTCATCCATTCTACAAAAATTCTCTAACCTTTCAAATTGGCCTTCCTGTGTTAGTCAAGTACATCTCATCATCACAAGTATCTTTGTATCTCACTCGTGCTAGTATAGAAGGTTCCCATTGACTTCTTGCCAGTGTGTCTGTTGTTATCGACTCTGACACATTTATTTGAGAGTATGACCTATAGTTTCAACCTAGGCCTATTTCCATCATTGATAGGTGACCTTGCACTCAAAAAATGAAAAACCATCATTGTTCATTGATTGATCCATTTCCCTTGTGTTCGACATCAACAACAATCATCACACACATTGATTAGTGTAGTACCTTGGTTTCGATTTGACCCCATTGGTGGATTCCTCGTCTTTGTCAGTAGTATTTATCATTGGATATTATTCAAAGAGTCTTTTTCATGTTATTCCATCTGGTTCATGTCATAGTCATACCTCGATGTGGTCCTTACAATTTGTTCGTTTGAGTCCTTCCAAATATTTGGCCTTCTGATAAGCCTCATGTTGGATGATGTGGGATGCCTTAATTCCTTGCTTCCAATGGATCTCTTCCTATTGACTTCATCACATATTTCTCTGGGATATGTATTTAGAGTTATTTGTGGTACCTTGGGGATTACAGTCATCAACGGAAATGTCCCTCGCTATTGATAGTGGGAATACATCAATATCCCATGATTGATAGATTATATGAGGTGTTTGGCACCAATTCATTTATTCACACTTGTTATATTTTACCATGGTACCTTGATTACCATTATCATCATTGGTGGGTCATATCGCATGTGTTAACGACATACATCAATGACCGGTAATCAAACAGTGTCTCACTTTGTTCGACTCCAACACATCTATTCACATAGTGTAGACTCATGCCATGGTGGATCGTTTTGAAGACTTTGGGTGAATTACGAGCATCACATATTTTGTGATCCTACCTGACATATATTGTACCACACCTTAGACATTGGTACTTGTGGAGGATCAATTTTTTCATTACAATCATTCTAGATATCCTTTGATTTGATGTCAAGACATAGCTCCACTGTGTCTCCAGTCTTGGCTATAATCTACTTTTTGCATGGATCCACTGTGTATTACTCGTGGCAATGATTGGTACTTTATATATATCACATGGATACACTATGTATTTTTCATGGCCATGGACATCAATCATACTTTCATATATTCCATGGATCTACAGTGTACTTGATTTGGTGGCCATCCTTACATTATTCATGAGCATGGGTATGCCTGACTTGGGAAGAGAATACTCTTACTTGATCTCTGCTAACAATATTTTTCTTGGATCAGGTGTTCGAGAACCTTCATTGGATCTACTTCAATTCATCCTCACCTCTCATATTTATAATGTATTTCAGACATTAGTTTCCCTTCTTACCTCACACATTAGGGGGCATCTGTTATACCACAAATTGCCACATCAATTACATTTGTGAGATGGCTTAGTATTTTTCCCTGTCTTGCAAACTTAAACTCCATCCTCCATCAAAATCACCTAGAAATCAACATTTTTATTTCCATCTGTGAGTCACCCATGTGCAAACCATAGATTCCCACACCTTGCTAGTTTCCAACTCATGGATGCCCTAAAAAATATGAAAAATATTCCACATTTTTCAAGTGGGTTTTTTGGTTGGGAGTGTTCCCAAACTTCCCTTGGCCCATACACAATTGAATTCAACCACATCAACCTCTTGAGGATAGCATAAAAGAACCTATGAGGGCATGGGTGAGGAGGAAATCCTTGGTGCAATATTATGATAACAATTTTGCAAGATTCCCTCATTCCTTGATCCTTTGAGATGCATTCCTATTATGGAAACTCATTTTCCAACATTCCTTCCTCCCTTGCATATGACCATAGGGTGTGTTCCTATCCCTTCCGGGTCATCCAAGGAAGAGTGATCTTGCAAAGTTGATACTTGAATGACTAACAGAGGAACCTTGGCAGTTGGCTTCGAGGCAGTGTCGGGGATTAGAGTCTGGTCGTAACTACCTACTCATATTGTTTTCAATAAAAGAGTTCGCTTTCCTTCCATATTTTTGTAACATTTTTCAATCTATTTGTATATGCTTACTTTCTTGACATAGCTGAATTTTCTTATTGCATGTATGACTTGTTTTCATAACTACCTAGTGGAAACATAGAATTGATCTCCTTTTGTAGGATGATACCTACAGAGATCAAGAGTGAATCAAAGGTCGAGAGTGAGGAACAACATCAAATGATAGGATACAAGGTGTGACCTATTCTCTTCTCTCTTCTAAAATTAGTTATTTGATTGCCAATTTGTACATGTGAGGGTAGGGTTTGTCTTTTGAATATGGTTAGTTTTTGTTGTGACGTGACCCAAAGTCACAAGGAAAAATACCATAAACACTCCAAACCTAGGTTTAATTGTAGAAATATATAGTCACCCATTATCATTACCACCTAGGGAGGTATTTGGAATAGAGTAGATGCCTCTAATGTAGTACTAGGTAATATCTAGAAAGATGGCCTAGGTGCACTTAATTTTGATGCAATGCAACAAAAATCCTTCTTGAGGGGTACTCTCAAAATGTTTAAGAATATGTGTGTACCCATAAATCCCAGAGTTGCACGAAATACTATAGTCCTTATTTAATAATTGAAATATGCACAAAACGTTATGGAAGGCTAAGTTAGTTCCATTGAACCTGTGTTCAAATGGTTTTGTTTATTTTTTGATATCATTGAAAATAACTTCTTGACAAAGAAGTTTCACAATTACCTCCATTAGTTAATAGGATTTGAATAATATTATTCTACCCCTATTGCCACTATATTCCAGAGAAAAATTTAAGAAGATTCAAAATAACAAAAATTAGGATAAGGTGAGAATTTTGCTTGGATTCTCGGGTAGATGGGCATGATATACGTGACTTAATGTTGGATCTAGTGTCTGATGTCAATATAATACCTAATAATTCTTGGTATGAAATTGGAAGACCCAATCTACTGTGATATCTCATTTAGTTGTTGTTGGAAAACCAATACCATATCTTTTCTATTAGGTGAATCAAGATTGTAGAACTTGATTTGGTATGAGTAAACAGATTTTGAAGTGATGGAGATTGTGGATGAGAGATACCCCTAACATACCTTGATAGGGATATATTGGGATTTAGATAATAGTGCTATTATTGAGATAAATAGGGAGACCATGACACTTGAGGCTAATGGTACTAGAGTGGTGCAGTCGTTAGACCCTTAACAAGGTCTGTGATATACTGAACCTATTAAAGATTATTTTGAAGACACAATACTTGATTAGATTACAATTTTATATTAGGTAGGAGGGATGACTATATTAACCATACTATATATGGATTGGTTAGTTGGAGAGTCATTCACTCTTTTGATAGTGACTTAGAAGAAGCAATGTATAATTGGCACGGATGTAATCACAAATTCTCTACTAGAAGGCATGCTAAAACATATTTTGTTCATTGGATCAAGTACAATACGTTGCAGGACCCTCCTATCTATGATGGAATAGGAGATGTGAAGGAATTATTATATGTAATTGAATGGAAAGTTGTCAAGGATGAATATGTATTTTCTTTGTATATAGTTTTGAAATACACTCTCGATCATTGGTGAGATACACATAAGGAGAACCTCACTTCTTGAGGTGTATTTCAACTAGAAATGATGCATATGCTTGTTTCCCCTCCCGAATTATGTGAATACCTATCCTTAGAAAATAGAGAAGTTGTGAAATTTGTAGAGCTATATGAAGGTAAGACATAGCCTTCAATTCACCTCGAGATTTGTTTACAAAAATGGCAAGGGGAGGTCTTCAATTCTAGTTTTGGGTGCATAAGTTCCTACATACTCTAAGGCTAGTCACTCGAAATTGGTACTTGATACATGAGGAGTATATAAGGTAGAATAGATAATGGACTATGCTTAAAGAAATGTTTTGTAATACTTTCCCTTATACTGGTAAAAATCCTTATATCACAACAACCTTAATGAACATTAAGTAACTCTTGTTTATCGATCAATTGCAACACCAATTCCCTATTACAATTTATCTATGGCATTGTAAAATGGAAACTCTTCGGGAATTGTAACAATATTTGGATGAATCACTTTGTTGTAGAAAGTTGGTGCAAGATGATGGAGATGAGCATGATATAGACAAGTTGTGGCACCTTTCTATCCAAGAGTTTGAAGACTTTGGATGGTTGCAAGAGACTAGTGAAGATGCATCAAAAAATTCCTATTAATAGCCTATAAAGTTGTGGAAGATCAATGCAGGGAGTGAAGAATGTCCAAATATCGCTTCAATTGGGGATTACTCGGATTATATAATATGTTTATGATTATACTATTGGTAAAGGAGTATGAGGATCGTTTTTCTAAAATATTTAAAAAGGTGAAGGATATTAAAGAAGGACTAAGATAAATGAAAATTGAGTGGTGAATGAATGTCAATCCAATCAAATGACATCCTTATCAACTCAACCCATGAGTCAAAGAGAAGGTAAGAAGGAAATTGATAACATGTTATCTTCAAGACTAATTTTCCCTATGTGTGAGTTAGATTAGATTAGTCCTGTAGTGATCCAAAGTAATAAGGCTATATATAACATATGGGTCAATGTTCAATTTAGAAGTCTTAATGATGCATGTGTTCATGACCCATTTTTTACCCCTTTTAATGATGTGGTATTGGATCAATCTACGGGTAAGTAGGAATACTATTTTACAAATGGATTTTTAAGATACCACCATGTTCAAATTTCAAAATATTATAAGATTAATAATAATTTCACAATAGAATGGGGTTTGTTTGCTTACAATGTGATGCCCTTAGGGTTGAAGAGTGCCCTTGACTTTTTTTCACATTGTAATACCCTGTTTTCGAGACTATATCCACAAGTTCATAGAATTTTGTTTTGGATTATTGGATAATATATAGAATATTGAAGGACCACATAACAATGTTGAGGTTAATGTTTAACCATTCGGGTAGATTCAGATTTCCCTCAATTTGAAGAAGTGTTATTTTTGCACACCTTTTGGAACAATTTTAGGACACATTGTTTTCAAGTAAGGTGTTCCAATGGACCCATCTAACATAGTATTGATTTTGAATTTTCCTACCTGAACCAATGTTAAGATACTATGCTCCACTTTGGGACACATTAGGTATTATAAGAGGTTTATCCAAAACTATGTTTCCATCACATATCAATGGAGATGCTACTCAAGAAGTTATAGACCTTTTTTTAGACCCCTAAATGTGATGTTTTGTAACACACATGACCCCCTAATAATCACTTAGACTGGTGGGATATTGGGTTTCCTTTTATTTTCTCATGGCATGCTATCGGATTTATCAATTGTTTAAGTGAAGACTTCTCTTATCACAACTTAAACAATGTTAACTATTATTAATTCTTAGATAATTTTCTCCATAGAGTTTACTGAGTGACAAAGTTCCTAAATTCCCTCAATTGAAAG
>ML795809.1:135503-151417 GCA_009831015.1 Picea engelmannii
ATTTATCTGTATCATTCACATATATTCCATAGGATCCACACTATTCATTTTCAACATCATACCTTCAATATTATTTAAAGGTGTCGTTACGAATGATAGATATTACCTCTCCATGGGTGTTCTATTTAGTACCTCACTGGAATTTTGCACACCCATGCTGCAGTTGTTTCAGTGGGATTGGAAGCCATGTTTAGTCCCACCATGTATTTTCATCGAGGCATCATGAATTCCTCTCAAAATATTGCTAGCTAACCTACCCATAGGGATTCCAAAATTTTGTTGAGTTGTAATTGCATTTCATATTAACCGCTCACACTTCTAGGCCTGATGTTGGCTTCATCTTGCCATTGTTGAACCATTTTATTATGCATTCCTACCGGTTTCTAGCCCTGTAATTTATGCCTTTGCGACTCGACACATTAACCATGGAAGAAACATACCCTGAGTGTCCTTATCCTGCACATGCTTCCTTGCACTGAGCATAGGTATTTTCCTTGGAATTTGGAACTAGTTTGTTTGCTCACGACACTCGTTTCCTCCACTGTGCTATAACATTATTTTATTCCTTTTCATTATTTAATAACATGAAAAGGAAAAAAAAAGGAAGAAGGGATGGAAGCGTCTATCTTTTTGTTGGCAACAATATTATTTCCCTTGAACAAAGCACAATCTTTGAATTAGTATGGATTTAGGATACTTTTCTTGTTTTTAGTATAATATCCTCAGGTTGGTTATTCTTCCAATCATATGGAGCATTTGATAATGCCTCCTATATCATGAATGTATCCTAGCTTACAATCAATGCTACCTAAGTAACATAAAGTTTCATGCTTTTGTTCAAGGGAAGTTCCAGTCTGAGTCGACCATTCTACAGAAAGTCTCTAACCTTTCAAGTCGACCTTCCTTTGTCATTCAAGTACATATCATTATCACAAGTATATTTTTATCTCACTCATGCTAGTATAGAAGGTCCCCATTGAATTACTGATGGAGGGTCTGTTGTTATCGAATCCGACACATTTATATGAGAGTATGACCTAGAGTTGCACCCTAGGCCTATTTCCATCATTGATAGGTGACCTTGCACTCAAAAAATGAAAAACCATCATTGGTCACTGAATGAAACATTTCCCTTGTGTTCGACGTCAACAACAATCATCACACACATGGATTTATTCAATACCTTGGTTTCTATTTGACCCCATTGGTGGATTCCTCATCTTTTTCAGTAGTCTTTATCATTGGCTACTATTCAGAGAGTCTCTATCATGCGATGTTCCATCTAGTGCATGTCAGAGTCGTACCTCGATGTGTTCCTTACAATCTATTCGTTTGATTCCTTACAAATGTTTGTCCTTCTATTAACCCTCATGTTGGATGATGGAGGATGCCTTAATTCCTTCCTTCCATCATATCTCTTCCTATTGACTTCATCAAATATTTCTCTGGGATATGGATCTAGAGTTATTTGTGGTACCTTTAGGACTGCAGTCATCAGTGGCAAGTTCCCTCTCTATTGACAGTGGGAATACATAAATTTCCCATGATCAATAGATTCTATGGGGTGTTTGACACCAATTCATCTATTCACACTTGTTAAATTGTACCATGGTACCTTGATGCCCATTATCATCATCAGTGGTTTGTATTGCATGTGTTAACAGTATACATAAATGACCGATAATAAAATAGTGTCTCATTGTGTTTGACCCCAACACATCTATCCACATAGTGTAGACTCGTACCATGGTGGATCGTTTTGAAGACTTCGGGTGAAGTACAAGCATCACATATTTTTTGCTCCTACCTGACATATATTGTACCACCCCTTAGACATTGGTACTTGTGGAGGATCAATTTTTTCACTACATTGGTTCCAGATATCCTTTGATTTGATGTCAAGACATAGCTCCACTGTGTCTCCATTCGTGGCTATGATCTATGTTTCACATGGATCCACTGTGTATTCCTCGTGGACATGATTGGTACTTTATCTATATCACATGGATCCACTATGTATTTTTAGTGGCCATGGACATCAATCATACTTTCATATATGCCATGGATTTGCAGTGTACTTGATTCAGTGGTCATTCTTACATTACTCATATGCATGGGTATTCACGACTTGGGAAGAGAATACTCTTACTTGATCTCTGCTGACAATTTTGTTTCTTGGATCAGGTGTTCGGGAACCTTCAATGGATATACTTATTTCTTCCATTAGTTTCCCTTTTGACCTCACACATTAGGGGGCATCTGTTATACCAAAAATTTCCACATCAATTTCATTTTTGATATGGCTTAGTCCTTTTCCCTATCTTGCAAACTTAAATCCCATCCTCCATCAAAATCACCTAAAAAACAACATTTTTATTTCCATCTGTGAGTCACCCATGTGCAAGCCATGGATGTCCACAGCTTGCTAGTTTGCAACTTGTGTATGCCCTAAAAAATATGAAAAATAAAAAATATTCCACATTTTGCGGGTGGATTTTTTTGGTTGGGCTTCTTTATTGGACTTATTAACTTCTGTGTGAGTGTTTTTGGTCTTATATATAGGACTTTGAAGAAATTTTTCTTTGGTACTTTTATTCCATGTCAATCCATTCTAACATGTAATGATATCAATACTGGAATATACGTTAGATTTTCCCCTCCATGCATTTTTTCATTATCCATTTCCTATTTCACTTTTCCTTAGGATTGACCCCACTGAGTTACGACACGTAACCTTCTCTATTGTTTATAAGTGTCTTAATTCATGTGGTAGATCCTGCCATTCATGGGTTCCTTGGTTAGAACCTTGTTCATAGTTTGGAGCCCATGCTGAAATAATTTCATAGGATCGAGAGTCCTATTTAGTCCCACCATGACTTTGCATTTAAGCTACATATATTCTTCTCAATCGTTTTTTGTCCATTTCCTACAGGACTCCCTCTAACATATGTTTCTACTTATGTCAACACTTTTCATATTCTTCAGCATGTATTGTGTTTTTTGACTGACATGTAGAGTAGGTCATTTCCGTATGCACAAATAATTACTCTGTATCATTCACATATCTTCCATAGGATCCACACCATTCATTTTCAACATCATACCTCCAATATTATTTAAATGTGTTGTTACAAATGATAGATCTTACCTCTCCATGGGTGTTCTAGTTAGTATCTCACTGGAAGTTTGGACACCCATGCTGCAATTGTTTTAGTAGGCTTGAAAGCCGTGTTTAGTGCCACCATGTCTTTACATTGAGGAATCATGAATTCCTCTCAATCTCTTTCTAGCTAAACTACCCACAGGGATTCCAAATTTTTGTTGAGTTGTAATTACATTTCATATTAACCGCTCACGCTTCTAGGCCTAATGTTGGATTCATCTTTCCATAGTTGAATCATTTTCTTATGCATTCCTACTGGTTGTTATCCTTGTAATTTATTCCTTTGCAACTCAAAACCTTAACCATGGAAGAAACATCCCTTGAGTATCCTTATCCTTCACATGCTTCCTTGCATTGAGCATATGTATGTTCCTTGGAATTTGGAACTAGTTTTCTTGCTCAAAAAACTCGTTTCCTCCACTATGATATAGAATTATTTTATTCCTTTTCAGTATTTAATAAGATGAAAAAGACAAAAAAATAAAAAATAAATAAAAAGAAGGGGGGGAAGCGTCTATCTTTTTGTTGGAAACAATCTTATCGCCCTTGAACAAAGCACAATCTTTGAGTTAGTATGGATTCAGGATACTTTTTCTTGTTTTTAATATAATCTCCTCAAGTTGGTTATTCTTCCAATCATATGGAGCATTTGATGATTCCCCTTATATAACGAATGTATCCCAGTTTACAATCCATGCTGCCCAAGTCACATAAAGTGTCATGCTTTTGTTCAAGGGAAGTTTCAACCTGAGTCATCCATTCTACAAAAATTCTCTAACCTTTCAAATTGGCCTTCCTGTGTTAGTCAAGTACATCTCATCATCACAAGTATCTTTGTATCTCACTCGTGCTAGTATAGAAGGTTCCCATTGACTTCTTGCCAGTGTGTCTGTTGTTATCGACTCTGACACATTTATTTGAGAGTATGACCTATAGTTTCAACCTAGGCCTATTTCCATCATTGATAGGTGACCTTGCACTCAAAAAATGAAAAACCATCATTGTTCATTGATTGATCCATTTCCCTTGTGTTCGACATCAACAACAATCATCACACACATTGATTAGTGTAGTACCTTGGTTTCGATTTGACCCCATTGGTGGATTCCTCGTCTTTGTCAGTAGTATTTATCATTGGATATTATTCAAAGAGTCTTTTTCATGTTATTCCATCTGGTTCATGTCATAGTCATACCTCGATGTGGTCCTTACAATTTGTTCGTTTGAGTCCTTCCAAATATTTGGCCTTCTGATAAGCCTCATGTTGGATGATGTGGGATGCCTTAATTCCTTGCTTCCAATGGATCTCTTCCTATTGACTTCATCACATATTTCTCTGGGATATGTATTTAGAGTTATTTGTGGTACCTTGGGGATTACAGTCATCAACGGAAATGTCCCTCGCTATTGATAGTGGGAATACATCAATATCCCATGATTGATAGATTATATGAGGTGTTTGGCACCAATTCATTTATTCACACTTGTTATATTTTACCATGGTACCTTGATTACCATTATCATCATTGGTGGGTCATATCGCATGTGTTAACGACATACATCAATGACCGGTAATCAAACAGTGTCTCACTTTGTTCGACTCCAACACATCTATTCACATAGTGTAGACTCATGCCATGGTGGATCGTTTTGAAGACTTTGGGTGAATTACGAGCATCACATATTTTGTGATCCTACCTGACATATATTGTACCACACCTTAGACATTGGTACTTGTGGAGGATCAATTTTTTCATTACAATCATTCTAGATATCCTTTGATTTGATGTCAAGACATAGCTCCACTGTGTCTCCAGTCTTGGCTATAATCTACTTTTTGCATGGATCCACTGTGTATTACTCGTGGCAATGATTGGTACTTTATATATATCACATGGATACACTATGTATTTTTCATGGCCATGGACATCAATCATACTTTCATATATTCCATGGATCTACAGTGTACTTGATTTGGTGGCCATCCTTACATTATTCATGAGCATGGGTATGCCTGACTTGGGAAGAGAATACTCTTACTTGATCTCTGCTAACAATATTTTTCTTGGATCAGGTGTTCGAGAACCTTCATTGGATCTACTTCAATTCATCCTCACCTCTCATATTTATAATGTATTTCAGACATTAGTTTCCCTTCTTACCTCACACATTAGGGGGCATCTGTTATACCACAAATTGCCACATCAATTACATTTGTGAGATGGCTTAGTATTTTTCCCTGTCTTGCAAACTTAAACTCCATCCTCCATCAAAATCACCTAGAAATCAACATTTTTATTTCCATCTGTGAGTCACCCATGTGCAAACCATAGATTCCCACACCTTGCTAGTTTCCAACTCATGGATGCCCTAAAAAATATGAAAAATATTCCACATTTTTCAAGTGGGTTTTTTGGTTGGGAGTGTTCCCAAACTTCCCTTGGCCCATACACAATTGAATTCAACCACATCAACCTCTTGAGGATAGCATAAAAGAACCTATGAGGGCATGGGTGAGGAGGAAATCCTTGGTGCAATATTATGATAACAATTTTGCAAGATTCCCTCATTCCTTGATCCTTTGAGATGCATTCCTATTATGGAAACTCATTTTCCAACATTCCTTCCTCCCTTGCATATGACCATAGGGTGTGTTCCTATCCCTTCCGGGTCATCCAAGGAAGAGTGATCTTGCAAAGTTGATACTTGAATGACTAACAGAGGAACCTTGGCAGTTGGCTTCGAGGCAGTGTCGGGGATTAGAGTCTGGTCGTAACTACCTACTCATATTGTTTTCAATAAAAGAGTTCGCTTTCCTTCCATATTTTTGTAACATTTTTCAATCTATTTGTATATGCTTACTTTCTTGACATAGCTGAATTTTCTTATTGCATGTATGACTTGTTTTCATAACTACCTAGTGGAAACATAGAATTGATCTCCTTTTGTAGGATGATACCTACAGAGATCAAGAGTGAATCAAAGGTCGAGAGTGAGGAACAACATCAAATGATAGGATACAAGGTGTGACCTATTCTCTTCTCTCTTCTAAAATTAGTTATTTGATTGCCAATTTGTACATGTGAGGGTAGGGTTTGTCTTTTGAATATGGTTAGTTTTTGTTGTGACGTGACCCAAAGTCACAAGGAAAAATACCATAAACACTCCAAACCTAGGTTTAATTGTAGAAATATATAGTCACCCATTATCATTACCACCTAGGGAGGTATTTGGAATAGAGTAGATGCCTCTAATGTAGTACTAGGTAATATCTAGAAAGATGGCCTAGGTGCACTTAATTTTGATGCAATGCAACAAAAATCCTTCTTGAGGGGTACTCTCAAAATGTTTAAGAATATGTGTGTACCCATAAATCCCAGAGTTGCACGAAATACTATAGTCCTTATTTAATAATTGAAATATGCACAAAACGTTATGGAAGGCTAAGTTAGTTCCATTGAACCTGTGTTCAAATGGTTTTGTTTATTTTTTGATATCATTGAAAATAACTTCTTGACAAAGAAGTTTCACAATTACCTCCATTAGTTAATAGGATTTGAATAATATTATTCTACCCCTATTGCCACTATATTCCAGAGAAAAATTTAAGAAGATTCAAAATAACAAAAATTAGGATAAGGTGAGAATTTTGCTTGGATTCTCGGGTAGATGGGCATGATATACGTGACTTAATGTTGGATCTAGTGTCTGATGTCAATATAATACCTAATAATTCTTGGTATGAAATTGGAAGACCCAATCTACTGTGATATCTCATTTAGTTGTTGTTGGAAAACCAATACCATATCTTTTCTATTAGGTGAATCAAGATTGTAGAACTTGATTTGGTATGAGTAAACAGATTTTGAAGTGATGGAGATTGTGGATGAGAGATACCCCTAACATACCTTGATAGGGATATATTGGGATTTAGATAATAGTGCTATTATTGAGATAAATAGGGAGACCATGACACTTGAGGCTAATGGTACTAGAGTGGTGCAGTCGTTAGACCCTTAACAAGGTCTGTGATATACTGAACCTATTAAAGATTATTTTGAAGACACAATACTTGATTAGATTACAATTTTATATTAGGTAGGAGGGATGACTATATTAACCATACTATATATGGATTGGTTAGTTGGAGAGTCATTCACTCTTTTGATAGTGACTTAGAAGAAGCAATGTATAATTGGCACGGATGTAATCACAAATTCTCTACTAGAAGGCATGCTAAAACATATTTTGTTCATTGGATCAAGTACAATACGTTGCAGGACCCTCCTATCTATGATGGAATAGGAGATGTGAAGGAATTATTATATGTAATTGAATGGAAAGTTGTCAAGGATGAATATGTATTTTCTTTGTATATAGTTTTGAAATACACTCTCGATCATTGGTGAGATACACATAAGGAGAACCTCACTTCTTGAGGTGTATTTCAACTAGAAATGATGCATATGCTTGTTTCCCCTCCCGAATTATGTGAATACCTATCCTTAGAAAATAGAGAAGTTGTGAAATTTGTAGAGCTATATGAAGGTAAGACATAGCCTTCAATTCACCTCGAGATTTGTTTACAAAAATGGCAAGGGGAGGTCTTCAATTCTAGTTTTGGGTGCATAAGTTCCTACATACTCTAAGGCTAGTCACTCGAAATTGGTACTTGATACATGAGGAGTATATAAGGTAGAATAGATAATGGACTATGCTTAAAGAAATGTTTTGTAATACTTTCCCTTATACTGGTAAAAATCCTTATATCACAACAACCTTAATGAACATTAAGTAACTCTTGTTTATCGATCAATTGCAACACCAATTCCCTATTACAATTTATCTATGGCATTGTAAAATGGAAACTCTTCGGGAATTGTAACAATATTTGGATGAATCACTTTGTTGTAGAAAGTTGGTGCAAGATGATGGAGATGAGCATGATATAGACAAGTTGTGGCACCTTTCTATCCAAGAGTTTGAAGACTTTGGATGGTTGCAAGAGACTAGTGAAGATGCATCAAAAAATTCCTATTAATAGCCTATAAAGTTGTGGAAGATCAATGCAGGGAGTGAAGAATGTCCAAATATCGCTTCAATTGGGGATTACTCGGATTATATAATATGTTTATGATTATACTATTGGTAAAGGAGTATGAGGATCGTTTTTCTAAAATATTTAAAAAGGTGAAGGATATTAAAGAAGGACTAAGATAAATGAAAATTGAGTGGTGAATGAATGTCAATCCAATCAAATGACATCCTTATCAACTCAACCCATGAGTCAAAGAGAAGGTAAGAAGGAAATTGATAACATGTTATCTTCAAGACTAATTTTCCCTATGTGTGAGTTAGATTAGATTAGTCCTGTAGTGATCCAAAGTAATAAGGCTATATATAACATATGGGTCAATGTTCAATTTAGAAGTCTTAATGATGCATGTGTTCATGACCCATTTTTTACCCCTTTTAATGATGTGGTATTGGATCAATCTACGGGTAAGTAGGAATACTATTTTACAAATGGATTTTTAAGATACCACCATGTTCAAATTTCAAAATATTATAAGATTAATAATAATTTCACAATAGAATGGGGTTTGTTTGCTTACAATGTGATGCCCTTAGGGTTGAAGAGTGCCCTTGACTTTTTTTCACATTGTAATACCCTGTTTTCGAGACTATATCCACAAGTTCATAGAATTTTGTTTTGGATTATTGGATAATATATAGAATATTGAAGGACCACATAACAATGTTGAGGTTAATGTTTAACCATTCGGGTAGATTCAGATTTCCCTCAATTTGAAGAAGTGTTATTTTTGCACACCTTTTGGAACAATTTTAGGACACATTGTTTTCAAGTAAGGTGTTCCAATGGACCCATCTAACATAGTATTGATTTTGAATTTTCCTACCTGAACCAATGTTAAGATACTATGCTCCACTTTGGGACACATTAGGTATTATAAGAGGTTTATCCAAAACTATGTTTCCATCACATATCAATGGAGATGCTACTCAAGAAGTTATAGACCTTTTTTTAGACCCCTAAATGTGATGTTTTGTAACACACATGACCCCCTAATAATCACTTAGACTGGTGGGATATTGGGTTTCCTTTTATTTTCTCATGGCATGCTATCGGATTTATCAATTGTTTAAGTGAAGACTTCTCTTATCACAACTTAAACAATGTTAACTATTATTAATTCTTAGATAATTTTCTCCATAGAGTTTACTGAGTGACAAAGTTCCTAAATTCCCTCAATTGAAAGGTCATGTTTACTCATTTCCCTTAGATCAATGATCTCTGGGTGTTCGGATTCATTCCTATCAGAATGCCCAGTTGCCTAGGTCAATCCCCTCTCCATTGACATTTTCCTGACGGATCGTCCTACAGGATCCAAGAGTCTTAGGACCCAGGGTTACAATGGCTATGATTAAATTAGATTCTTTAACCACTCAATGATTACTCTCCACTTAAATTTCCATTCCACATACTAATGAATGGGACCCACAAAATCTGTGACTAGGATTGAATCTTTCCCACACACCAATACATGGTCCTCCTTTATTCTTGGATTTCCTCCCCATCTCTTTTGTCATGGAACACTCCGGTTGGATCTTTCCTACCACACACACTCTGACGGATCAAATGATCCACGATCATTTCATCTAACTGATATCATGTGCTTCAGGGTTTACAACTATTCGCTAATTCAGGTTCTTGAACTCTTCTCCTTGAAGAAAATCATGAAAAATACAACGAATGAGATCCCACTGGGATTCTCCCACCATATCAGTAGACCTCAGACTCCTTAAAAACCTTTCATCCATGCCTCCAACAACCTTTCTCCTCGAAATAACCATGGCTCATATCAACGGTCCAAGGCTCGTTAATACCACTTTTTGAAAGATCAATGATCCTAGTTGAATCAGAGTCTCGATTATCAGATTCCCAATACAACCTCACCCTTGGTCATTCTAATGGTAGTACCATCTAACCAACGGTATAGATATTCTCACTTCCCTGAGTCAACAAATGCAAACCCTCTCGACGTAAAACTTTATTTTTCTTCTTGGATATAGTCTGAAACTGGACTATTTATTTCAGGGTTCCATGTAAGTATTTTCTGGGACTCTACCAGACTCTTAAGAACTCAGAGATCCATGTTTAAATTGGATAAGGCCTTTCTATAAGGTCTTTGTCCCCACAGAGCCTTATAAAACTCACACTAAACTAAAGAATAAAGAAAATTATATGATGTACAATTTCACCATTAAAGAATATATTAAATTTATCAATAGCATGAAAGTAAATTTAATTATCAACCACATAACACAAAAAATTTATAAAATTACATACCTTTGTCTGATGCTAATTCCCCAATCTCCGGTTGTCCTCTCCATTGCTCTGTCTGATGCTCTGACCAAACCCTGCCCAAAACCAACTAACCACCCAGCCAGCTAGGAGCATCCTATCTGGCTCCCTAGCTCCAGGATTCTGTAAGGATTCTTGGCCCCCGAGCCCAAAACTCCCAGCAACCTGGTGCACCCCTGTAACAATCCACCCAAACTCCAAAACCAGAAAAATATCCACAGAAAATACAGTCCTTCCCCTAAAATAATACTCCTCTCCCAAAATTTCATCCCCCTCTCCCAAAGGCCTCATCCCAATCATATCCCCCTCCATTCACCGACTCCTACCCTCCTTTAATGCCACCCACCTTATCCCTCCATTTATTACCTTATCCCTCCACTCAATGCTTCATCCCCCTACATACATAAAGTTTTATAATAAATAAATAAAAATTATTAAGCTCTTATTTCATTACCCAAACCTTTAATGAGTTAATTAATTAATTAATTAATCAACAGATATAAACAATTAATAATTAATTAATTAATTAATTAATATTATTAATAAATAATCATTGTTTAACTAAAATATATTAGGACAATTAATTATTTAATTAATTATACTTGATAAACCTTAAGCAATCATTTAACTAGGGTTGTTACATACACCCACCCTTCAGGAAACTTCATCCCGAAGTTAAAGTATTCTATGATACAAGGGAAAAGAAACATGGTTCACACATTCATAACAAATAACCGTCATTATTAGTAAGTAAGCCAAGAAACTCATTCATACTAGTGTACATGCGCAAGAAATGCATGTGTAGCTAGTACATACAAGTCTCGTTCATGTACTAATATCAATAACTATCATCTCTATAGTAATTTCCATATGCATCCAATCCATTCAACAAGACTATTCATTTTATAAAAGAAAATAAACCAATCAAATGTTTGCGAGATCCTTTAATTTCAATTATCTAGCTCAACAATGTTATTTAGACAATTGTAGTTTAATTACATAATTATGAATATTCATATATATATGCATTTTCTTTTCAAAAGGAAAACAATAACTTCCAACATAGGGCAAATCTCCATACACTCTCAACTATTTCTACTCATCCTTCCTCCCTAACATACTTCCATCCAGGGATGATTTTAAGGATGGAAATTTATTTTAAATGTAGAAACCTTGGCGAATCTTACTAATCCTTCATATTCCAACTATAAATTTTTGGCGATATTTTTGTAAAAATATTCAAATTTCTAAGGATTTTATATAGTTTATAAAAAAAAATGGCAATTTTTAAGGTAAAATAATTTTATCCTATATAATTTGGGCGAATCATTTTTAGAATAGGAATATTGGTTTGGGAAAAACCATGGAAAATTAGCCCATGAGCGAAATTTAGCCCCTAAAATCATCCCTGCTTCCATATTCCATTCCTATCCTTCCTCTACTAGACTATCTTGGAGCATCAACTATATTGACCTAACTCCAAATAGAACCCGTAAGAGGAAATGTCACTATCTTTACCAAGCTTCCCCAGCAGGAAACTGACAGTCATCATCACACGTCTAGGGGAGCGTGAGATAACATCGTCCTCCCATGACTTTAGGTTTTGGAGGATACACAGTGGGAAATGCCTCCACCCCTCCTAATCATAACTAGGTTCCACACCCTACAATGGAATTTACAATGGCACTGTGTTGCTGGGAGTTTTGTCATCGTCTATTCAGTTTTGGGTAGTCTCACCACCTGAAATCCTTCACTGGTCCACATATCATAGCAATGCATCCAAACCAATATAATTTCACATACAAAGATTCATACCATAATGTTTCTCGGCTAGTGGTCATGGCATCCACTTTCATAATCACTATCCCTTGGCTATTTCATAGCCCATAACCTGCAGATTAGTCGTTAACACAAACTCATACATTTCTATGCATTATCATCATCTAATTGCATACAACCATAATTTCAATTCAGTATCCGCGTACCAACAACTTTAAAATCAAATTTTTCAAGTTAGAAATAGATCTCATAATATCCCATAATTCAATTAACGACACCCCTTCATAAAATTATCATTTACATAATAGATTGCATCATATCCAACATCATTCTAATAACATTTAAACCTTCATAGGATTCTCATTCACACAATATGTCGCATCATATCCATCATCATTCATAACAATTAGACATTCGGAGAATTTACATTCACATAGTATATCACATCATATCCATCATCATCCAAATATATTTAAACATTCATAAAATTTATACATCTAAAAGTTCAAGTGTATCATTTAATAGTTTCACTTGTGAATAGAAAATAAAAGTGTGTAGGCCTTAGGTAATCCTAGCTGTCTAAGTCAAAAGGTGGTCTTACATACACCCCACCTTCGAGAAACACATTCTCGAGGTGGTCAAAAAAGTGTGGGATAGTCTTGTCATAGTATCTCGGCGTCTTCCAAAGTAGCAGATCCTAGACTATACTTGTCCCATTGGACCTTAACTTGGTCTACCAGACGGTTCCTAAGCTGTCGGAATCTATGGTCCAATATGTGTAACGGTTCTACCATGAGGGTTCCCATGTCTGATACCTGCAATTCCTTCCAATTTAGCTTATGTGATTCATCAACAACATAATGACGTAAAACAGATACATGAAAAACATTATGATTTTTATGCAGGTGGGGTGGCAATACAAGACGATAGGCAATGGGTCCAATTTTCTCTTGGATTCTGAATGGTCCTATAAATCGAGTTGACAACTTTTTCCCCTTCCCGAACCGTATGGTACTCTTGTTAGGCCCGATACGAATGAAAACCTGGTCTCCCACTTCATAAATTCGGTCGATCCTGTGTGCATCTGCATAACTTTTCTGCTTATCCTGTGCTTCCTTTAGTCTCTGCCTAATATGAATCACCTATTCCTCCATCTCTTGAATCAATTATGGCCCAACTGTTACTCGGTCTTATAATCTATCCCAACTCAACGGTGTTCTGCATGGCCTTCCATACAGAGCTTCGTAGGGTGGCATTCCGATGGAGCTATGAAAACTATTATTGTAGGCAAACTCAACCAAAGGTAGGTACTTCTCCCAATGGGTTTGATTAACCATCATGACGCAACCTGCCCCTCACCGAGCAAGCTGCTCCCACCAGGACCTTCTTCACACACGGGCCCGAAGAGTCAAAGTACTCTTCCTCACCACTCGGGAGTCCACTACCCACAGTAAGATCCTTCGGCGATCTCCCCTTCGGAAATTGGGAAATCAGAATTCGCGATCTCACAAATTCTGTGAGCGCAATCACATGCAACTCAAAACCCCAAACCCCGATGGTCAACGGGTCAACCCTTTCGGATATCGAGATATCGCGACTCGGGAATTCGTGGTTCACACGAACACAGTTCACCTACAGTTCCAAACCCCGAACCTTGATGACACCTGTACTCCACCAGCTCTTACGGTCCCACTTTGCCACGTCACTTCGGGATTTCGCGGATCGCAAATACGAGATGCAAGAATTTCTTGACGTCGAGAACCCCGATTCTCCGAATCCCGATTTCCCAAACCCCGACTCCAAGGGATCCTTTGATGCGTGTCCCACAAATCAACAGTTGTGATTCTATCGAGGAATCGCAGGTCGCGATTTCACCGGTCACAATTCTTTTGCATCGCAAAACCCCGAACCCCGATTTTACGATGCCACCTGTCAACACCTCATGGTGAGGCCTAACGCCTTGACACCTGTCTCCCACTCGTGCTATCGGGAAATCGCGATTCGAGAATTTGCGTCTCCTGATGCACAAGGTCACATTCCTTGCAAAACCCCAAACCCCGACTCCTCACGATCTTGCGCCACGTGTCCCCGTTCGGATCGACGGCTCCCGTCAAATCGGGAAATTGCAACTCACGATTTCATGAGGTGTAAAACTCGTAGCTCGCCAACCCCCGAATGCCGAACCACCGAAGCCCGATGGACCTTTATCCTCCTCGTCTGTGCTTACGGGTTAACCCCCCCCACGTAGCTCCTCCTTGATCTAACGATCCTCGGGGTTTCGCAAACCTTCACAGGGATTTCAATTCGTCGATTCTGTTCATGCTCCTCCTGGGTCTGTTCCCACGATACTTGCAAGGAATTATCCCTCCTGAGCTTTGTTCCTCTGACTCCTTCAGAGAATTCTTACGCACTTCTTGTACTCGACTTCCAACATCTCTCAAAGATTTGAAGTCATCTAGACCCTGTGCAATCCTATCAACAGCAGTCCAGTCCTCCTTCTCTCAGACTCGTCTCTGAGACTTTCAATCCGACCTGCACTCACCTGCACAGTTTGAATAACCCAACACAACCCTGGTCGACGAGAATATGAGCTTCACTGTTGAAACTCCTCAATGCACTCTATGCGGAGGAATTCGACTTCACTCTATGCACGAATATCCTGGTTCGAACAGTGAAAAAATTGGAACTTATCCCCTCATTCTCTCAGGTTTCGAACGTGATATGCAATCACGTACGCAGCATATAAAAGATAATCATATAAAGAAGCAAGTATGCAACAGAATAATATCAACAACACACAGAGATCAAACACATCCATGGGATTGAAATCACAGTCTTTCTTCTATTAATTCAATCTGTACATAGGTGTTCTTCACAAGTTCTCTGTTCTGCTCTCTCTTGCTCCTCCTTCTAATGCTGAATAATAATCTCAATTATACAAGGAGGGTGCCTATATTCGTTTTCCCTCCTGGAAGTAAAAACTATCTAATCTATAGCTAATTTCTATCTAACAGCATTAAAACCATTAAATTCCTTCCTATCCATAATACAATACAAGTGCGCTCAGCTTTGAATGCCTTTAGTTAAACGGCGGCGCAACAATACCAAGGTAGAATTCAAAATTTGAGGTTTGCTGTCTTGTCCAGCTGTCTCTTCTTTCTCCTGCATCATACTCCTCGGCTCAAAAGATTTCATGGGCTCCTGTCTATGAGCTGTTGCACGGTGTGCCCATGCTTCTGGATCACTGCCTCTGTTTCCCAGCTAGCATCCTCCACTGGGTGATTTGTCCATTTTACCAGGTATTCAAAATACTGCTTCCTCCTGGTCTTCTTGCCTGTTTGTTTGTCCAGTATGCACTCCATCTGCGGCTTATGTGCAACTGGAAATTGCTTCTGCCACTGAATCACTGGTTCCTCAGTTCCAATGTCTGCTTCCTTGGCCTTGTATGGGTATAAATCCGAAACGTTGAAAATCGGAGATATCCCGATGCCCTCTGGCAACTCAAGCTCATATGCATTTTCCCCGAATTTCTTCAGGATTTGGCACGGCCCAATTTTCTTCATCTTGAGCTTGTTATATGTTCCC
>ML795809.1:194782-277105 GCA_009831015.1 Picea engelmannii
CATAGGGGGAGTATTGGGCAGGGGGAGGTGGGAGGGTGATGGGAGGACGAGAGGAGTGAGGAGGGAGAAGTTGGGTAAGGGGAGGGAATGAAGTCGCAAGTGTGGGGAATGGATGAGGCATGATTATGAGAATTGCCCTCCCCTTACCCAACTTCTCCCTCCACCACCGCTCTCCTTATCCCCCTCCTTCCTTCCTTCCTCCCCCCATCCCACTTCCCCTCTATCTCCCCTCTCTCCTTGCAATCATCGTAGCCCCACTAACAATAGTGAGTTCTAAACCCACTGCTGCTAGCGAGGATTACATGGGTTGTGGGGAGGGAGGGGAAGCAAAGTCTAAGCCCATCGTAGTTAGTGGGGACTATGGAGGCTACGAGGAGGGAGGGGTGGCATAGGGGGAGTATTGGGCAGGGGGAGGTGGGAGGGTGATGGGAGGACGAGAGGAGTGAGGAGGGAGAAGTTGGGTAAGGGGAGGGAATGAAGTCGCAAGTGTGGGGAATGGATGAGGCATGATTATGAGAATTGCCCTCCCCCCAAAATTTGTCAATTTTGTTTTTTAATCAAGTTTTTTTAATTTTTTGTTTTATTTGATTTTTTGATTTTTTTTTTTAATATTTCATTTGTTTTTTAATTATTTGATATTCAAGTTTTTTTAAATGTGTAATTTTTTCATAAAAACAATAACAATCTAGGTTGTTTTTCATTGTAAATTTAAATAATAATAATAATATTTTTTCATTTAAAACCTGAATTTTAGGGTGTTTTTTCATTTTATTCATTTTTTTAATTTAAATTAAAAAAAAAGACAAACTTTTGGAATATTTTTTTTAAGTGTTTTATGTTTTGTATTGCAATGGTGCATTTTTTAAAGGTATTTATTCGCAAAGCCACTAGTTGTCAAGCTAGGATCAATTTTAAGTTTTTTTTGCAATTGTACCGATTGTCAAGCTAGGCATTGATTTTAAGGTTTCAAGAAAATCGTAATTTTAACTCTAAAAATAATATGGATGCTATTGGAAGTATCAATTTTTAATTCGAAGGTCAATTTTGAGGTTTTTTCTGCAATGATATTGGTTGTCAACGTCGCAATTTCAAACAAGTCACAATTTTAACCACCTCAAAAAAGGATACTACTGGTAACACCACTTTTTGAAATAGAGTAAAAATAGTCACAAAATATAACCCCTAAAAAATTAAAAAAACTCTGAATTCCTCCCTTCAATCACATGTTACTCTTACTACAATGCATAATCTTCTCCACACTATTTATACTTATCCATAATGTTTATGTCCCAATTACATATTTCACAAGGTTTAGGTTTATTATGCATTTTTATGAATAATACATTTGTACCTCACTATCCCAAGTTCCATTAGCCTTATCCATATCCCATACATCATACTCTCTGCGCATTCCATCCCATGTTACTTTAATCAACACATCATTTTTATATGATTTCATTAAAATAATGATCCATACTTAATTTCATTTTTTATTATTATTATTTTACAACTATTTCTTTTTTTTTTTATATCTATTATATAGTGACATTAAATATATATATATATATATATATATATATATATATATATATATATATATATATATATATATAAGTTATATATAACTCCTATATTCCTTACCCCTACATAGCAAAACTTCAATTTTATTGGGCTTTGTGTCAAGACCTTGGCCACTAAGCACTCATTTTTTATTACTTTTTAATCCCACATCTATGTTCCACCTTACCCTTTACACTAGTGTGCAAGATAGTTTTGAAATAAGTTTTGTGTTTAATAATAAAAAAAATATTATTTCATATATTTGTTAACCAAGTCAATTGTTTAATCAATTTTAAACAAGACCTAATAACATTACACACCATTTGTGAACCAAGTAAGTTGCTTAATCAAATGTTAATCCTTATTAAAATGGGAGCCTACTATTTTTTTTAACGAAACCTAATACTTTTATACCTTTTACTTAATCAAATGTTAAACCTTCCTAAAATGGAGGCCTGAGATTTTTTTAATGAAACTTAATAACATTACACAACATATATTTTATTACTTTGTACAACATACCTTTTATTCCTTTATATATTTGTGAGATTTTTTTAATGAAACTTAATAACATTACACAACATACTTTTGATTCCTTTTTATATTTGTGAGATTTTTTTAATAAAACTTAATAACATTACACAACATACCTTTTATTCCTATACTTTTGATTCCTTTTTATATTTGTGAGATTTTTTTAATAAAACTTAATAACATTACACAACATACATTTTATTCCTTTGTATATTTCTGAGATTTTTATATATTTATGAGATTTTTTTTTAATGAAACTTAATAACATTACACCACATACATTTTATTCCTTTATATATTTGTGAACCAAACCAATTATTCAATATACCTTTTACTTAATCAAATGTTAAGTCTTCCTAAAATGGAGGCCTAAGATTTTTTAAATGAAACTTAATAACTTTACACAAGATACCTTTTATTCCTTAATATATTTGTAAACCAAGTCAATTGTTTAATAAAGTGTTAAGTGTTAACACTTAATAACAACTTTACACAACACACCTTTTACTTAATTGAATGCTAAATCTAATAATATTAATCAAATATTTTACTTAATTTTTTAATGAGACGTAATAACATTATACAACATATCTTTTATTACTTCATATATTAGTAAACTAAATTAATTGTTTCATTAAGTAATCTTGTTTTATTATTTTATAATAATAATCTAATTTTAAGATCACACAAGTCAATTTCTTTATGAAATGATGGAAGTATTTTTTAAACAAGAATATGATTATTTAAAAAAAATAAGAATATAGTTATATTTGTTAATCAAATCAATTTCTTAATCAAATAATCTAAGTTTTTTTAATTAACAAAAATATGATTATAAGTTTTTTAATAAAAATATATTTTTTTTAGTTTTTTAAACAAGAATATGTTTTTTTAACAAAAATATGATTATAAGTTTTTTTGGTGAACCAAGTCAATTGTTTAATTGAATAGCCTAATCGACTAGTTTAAGTTAGATTTGTTTTTTTTACCAAAATATAGTTATATTTGTAAACCAAGTCAATTAATTATTTTATTTTTGAATAAAAACCTAAGTTTTGTTTAAGAGGAACTTGGTTATATTTGTGAACCAAGTCAATTTCTTAATATGTTTATATTTATTAAATAAGAATATGATTATATTTGTGAACTAAGCCAATTTCATAATCAGTCAATTGCTTAATATAGTTATATTTAGTAAATGAGAATATAGTTATATTTGTGAACCAAGTCAAAGCCAATTTCCAATTTCATAATCAGTCAATTGCTTAATATAGTTATATTTAGTAAATGAGAATATAGTTATATTTGTGAACCAAGTCAAAGCCAATTTCTTAATCAAGTGGCATATTTTTTTTAAATGAGAATATGGTTATTTTTTTAACCAATTGAATTGTTTAATAAATGAGAATATGGTTATATTTGTCAACCATTTGTGAACCAAATCAATTGTTTAATTAAGTGGTTTAAGTTTTCTTTAATCAAGTCAATTACTAGATTTTTTAATGAAAAAATGGTTATATTTGTGAACAAAGTCAATTGCTTAATCAAATGGTATGGGTATTTTAAACAAAGTCAATTGTTTGCTTATTTAATCAAGTAGTCAAGTCAATTGTTTGCTTATTTAATCAAGTATTCAAGTTGCTTGCTTCATCAAGTGAACTAAGTTTTCTTGAACCTAAGTCAAATGTTTAATCAAATGGTCTAACTTTTTTAAACGAGAATATGGTTATGGCCTTAATTAAGTGGTTAAGTGGTTGTGTCAATTGCTTATTTAATCAAGTTGTTTAAGTTAATCAAGTGGTTAAGTGGTTGTGTCAATTGCTTATTTAATCAAGTTGTTTAAGTTAATCAAGTGGTTAAGTGGTTGTGTCAATCGCCTAATCAAGTGGTCTTGAGAATTTGAGCTAAGTTAATTTTTTAATCAAATGACCTAAGTTTTTTTAAATGTTAATTACTTAATCAAGTATTTTAAGTTTTTTTAACTAGAATTTGAACCAAGTCAATTGCTTAATCAAGGTGTCTAAGTTTTTTTAACAAAAACTTGAGTAGCCTAATTTTTTTTTAACTAAAATTTGAACCAAATCAATTGCTTAATCAAATGACCTAAATTTTTTTAACGAGAATAAGTATAACAAGAATTTGAACCAAGTCAATTACTTAATAAGTGGGCTAAGATTTTTTTAACCAGAAAAATTTGAACCAAGTCCAATTAATTGCACATAATTGGTTCAAGTCAATTTTTTAATCAAGTGGCAATTTTTTTTTTTAATAAGAATGACAAGAATTTAAACCAATTTTTTTAACAAGTTAATCGCTTAATCATGTGGCCTAAGTTATTTTTTACAAGAATAAAAATAATGAAAATTTGAACCAACTCAAGTCAATTGCTTATTCAAGTGACCTAAGTCTTTTTGAACGAGAACACTAGAATTTAAACCAATGATTTTTTAACAAGAACAAAAATAACAAAAATTTGAATGAAAATAAAAATAACGAGAATTCAAAACACAATAAGAATAACAAGAATTTGAACCAAGTTAATTCAAATAAGAATAACAAGAATTTGAACCAAGTTAATTCAAATAAGAATAACGAGAATTCAAATGACAATAAGAATAACAAGAATGTGATCCAAGTTAAATTAATTGCTTAATCAAGTGGCTTAATTTTTTTGATGAGAACGAAGACAATCTGAACCAAATTAATTGCTTAACAAATTAATTGCTTAATCAAGTGATGAAAGTAACAAAACATTGAACCAAGTCAAGTCGATTGGGGCCTAAGTTTTTTTGAATGAGAACGAAAATAATGAGAATTTAACCCAATTGATAGGATAACGAGAATTTGAACCAAGAATTTTGAACCAATTGGCAGAATAACAAAGAATTTGAACCAAGCCGATTACTTAGTCGATTATGACGAAAATTTGAACCAAGTCAATTGCTTAATCGATTGCTTAATCAAGTGAGGAGAATCAAGTCAATTTCTTAATAAGTGGCCTAAGTTTTTTCAAACAAGAACTAGAATATAACCACCAATTGACATAATAAAATTTCAACCAAGTCAATTGATTAACCAAGTCAATCACTTAGTCAAATCAATTGCTTAATCAAGTTGCCTAAAAAAGAAAACTGGAATATCACCACCCATTGACAAAATAACTAGAATTTGAACCAAGTCAATTGCTTAATTGATGGATTAATCAAGTGACAAGAATCAAGTCAAGTGCTTAATCAAGTGGCCTAAGTTTTTTTAACTAGAATATAACCATTAATTGACAAAATAATGAGAATTTGAACCAATTACTTAATGGATGGCCTAATCATGTGACAAGAATCAAGTCAATTGCTTAATCAAGATCGATGGCTTAATAAGTAACTAGAATCAAGTCAATTGCTTAATCAAGCGTCCTAAATATTTTTGAATGAGAACTGGAATATAACCAAGTTAATTGCTTAATCAATGACTTAATTCATTGATTCTATGGTTTAATGAACTAAAGAGAATCAAACCAATGGATACGTCTAAAGAGAAATTGTTTGAATTTCATATTTTTGTATTAAATGTATACAATTAATATATGCTATAGGGATTTTTCATGGGCTGAATTCATTTATGCATTTAAAAATGGATTTTAAGCAACCAAAAACTATGATTTCACCAACAATTATATCCTCATATTCCAATAATATAGTAGAAAATGAGCAAAACCTAAAAAACTTAAAACTGCACAACTTAATTTCAATACCTGCACAACTAAACTGAGTATGAGTACCTTAGTGTCAACTGGCTGCAGCTCAACTGTGCCCGTGGATAAAAGAGGACAATGACATTTACGCCCTGATTTTGCTGCATTTGAGCTTTTTATTTTCATTGAAATTCTTTGATTCTACTACTTGGGTGGATAACCCCAGGTCAATCCAAGTCATCCTAGAAGTTAGGTTTTAGGTAAGGGCTTTGAGCAGTTATTCACAGCTACTACAACATTCTTTGAAAGGAGGCAGAGACAGCAAGATAGTGATTCTAGTTCTTTGCAGGAAGTATGCTAAAAGCCAAGAGTTCTATTTCATTTATTGGTTTTCATTTCATTTGTAAATTTTCTGAGTAAACCTAACCGCCCTCTGTTGTTGATAGTAGGGTGCTCTTTGAAAATGACAGAGAGAAGAGGTTCTGACACTTGTTCTTGGGTTCTTAAGGTAAAACATGTTTTCTGTCTTCTTGCAGCACTTAGTTGACCTGTTCTCTCTGACACTAACCTGGATGTGCAAGAAGAAAAACTGCTATAGAGAGCTAACTATTAATTTATGTTGAAGTCCAAGTCATCTTTACTTGCTTTACATCATCTCTGTTGTTTTAGCCTATTAATTACAATGTATCAATTTTGCAGCTAGCAATTGTTGGAATTGCAGATTTGAATTGTTGAATCTCTACAATTTCAAATCTCAATACCCATTGATTTTCAAGACACCCAATTTATTTATTCATTCAAAAATACAATTTAGACAGAAAAATTATAATTTAATCAACTAAAATAAAGAACCTTTGTACAGCTTAAAAAACTTTTGAGTTATAATTTGAATATTTCTGGTTAAGCCTTCACAGCTGCTTGAAAAAAGCTATTTGGCAAATAGAGTTTTATCATATGAAACATATTCTCAATAAATAAATTGAAATTGATCACTGGTTAATCTGTTATACTTCTTGTGTTTTTTTAGCATTTTTTTTTCTTTCCCTTGGTCTAAAAAAATTACATATTTCAAAAACTCTTATGATTAATTTTTCCTTTGCTATTTTGTAGTTTTCTATTTTTAGTTGTTTATTATTTCAGCAGTTCATAGATCATCTTCTCTTCTTGGTTTTCCCTTAGATTTTTTTCTCTTTTTCCAACATTCATAACATTAAAAAAAAATTAAAATGCAATGATGCATAGGTTATTAGTCTCTTTCTATTCAGTGCTCTCAGGTTGGAAATATAACAAAAAATATTTTGAACTTTCCTTATGCAAGCATAAAACCTACTCTTGCATCCATACATTTAAAGGAGGTTAAGATCATCTTTTTCTTTATTTGTTCAAGTTTTCTAAAATGACAACCTTGGGCATATTATGTTTAGATCTCCATTTCTTCAAATTTTCAAAAACAAAAGCAGCCTTGGTCTTTGGTCATATTATGTTTAACAGGCATAATTATTTCCAGATTTCATTCACAATATACAATTATGATGAGGTTTCAATATAGAAAAAAACTGAAAGGAAAATTCAAATATGAATTAAGGGTTTGATGTGGTTACGAAAAGTATAATAGGTTTCCTTGTTTGCCTTCACAATTGCAGTGTAAAATTTCCATATTAAATTGATTTATTTCATTTTTACAAACTCATGAATGTACCCAGCCATAATGTAAGAATCTCAAAAAATTTAAGCTTATTTTCACTTATGAGTTCACAATCTATTTTAAAACATATTAGAATATCACACTTAGCCATAATGTAAGAATCTCAAAAAATTTAAGCTTATTTTCACTTATGAGTTCACAATCTATTTTAAAACATATTAGAATATCACACTTGGGAGCAGATTCGTGATTTACATTCCCCTTGCAATCTTGAACAAATAGTATTTGGCTTTATTTTAGTGTTATTTACAGAAAGAAGAGTTTTTTTTTAAATATGAGAGTTTTGGACTACACATTAACATGCATTGCACCTTCATTTTTGGTGATGATTTTTCACATAATTTCAATAACTTATTTTCATTAATGTGCATTAGGGCTGGTAACCTATGTAATTAAACTTAAACTGATAATTTACTTGTTTATTTAGAAGCACATAAATTTGCATGTAAACAGTCTTGTTTATTTAGAGGCACATAAATTTGCATGTAAACAGTATGTTTTATGAAAATGCAGAAATACAATAAATGAGAATTTAAATGAGAATAAATATATTAAAAATGTAATTAACTTTCCTTAATTTTTAATGTAAGTTTGATCTTTCAACGTATGCACAATCACATACATAATATTTTGAGTACTTTATTTAAAGCATGACTTATATTTATAAACGACCAAGTTGTGTGAATGTTCACATGGACTTGATTCATTCAAATGATACTAGGTAGGATCGTTCAAATGATATTGAGGATCATTCCATGGTTAATTTTTTTTTTTTTATTTAATTCATTTTATTTGTATATTAAAAGTGCATTTCATAATCTTGCATTACTATAGGTGAATTCAATTATGAGTTGACTGCGTGTTTATATTTGGTTGGTTATATTTTTGAAGAACATTTTTCGGAATTTTATGATGATAATTTTAAGAATTTTGTTCGTTACTACAGATTTATAGGTATCTTTGATGAATCTACAAAAGCATGCATCTTTCCTTTCACACTTATTGGGTTGGTTGCTACCTAGTATAGGTTCATCTCACCTAACCCCACCCTTGGTTTAACAAGTCTCTTTATGGCATTCTAGACTCAGTTTTTTTCTTTATTTTTAAACTTTGGGTTCCACCTGAAATCGCCCCTATCCTTCCATGGTGTGATTTTTGTGGTGGACTTCATGATAGACTTGCCAAGAATTTTTATAGGCAAAACAACAATACAAGAAAAAACATTGGTAGGATAAGAGCCATCGAAGGAATTGTGACGAGTTGCAACTAGATGAATGATTCACAAGTTAATGATGAGAGTGAATTTAGGGATGGTATCCATGTTCTTCTCGATAATGAGATAATAAGACCCTTCACGATACCTTCCCATTTGATTATACCCTCTTCAAAGCCAGTGACATGCCCATGGTCTATTCTTTGTAAGATAGACCACATTGATGAAAAACCTTTGATCCATGACCAACATATGAAGAACATTAATTTTTGTCTTAGTTAGTCCCCTTTCCACGATTTACTCATTGAAACTTTGTTTTCGACCGATAATAATGAGGAAAACCCAAAGTTAGATCATGAAAGTCTTCTCTTTGATGATTACTCTAATATTGAAACCTTTTATGATGAGAAAGAGGACCTAGAGAGTGATGTAAATTTCATCATTTTTTTGTTTGAGGACATGATAGATGACCTTTTTGTCTCGCACTTTCTAATTTGAATGTGTTAGCGACATTTCTTGTCCTAGGCACAAGAGTATTCAGATCTGCAAGCTACACGAGGAGCGCCCAAGCGCAGCATGGAAAAATCTCGTTTTAAGGCTTCCAATCAAGTGAGCGGGTGAAATTACGTCGTCAACGGCCCGGATTCATCCATAAGAGCAGATCAACGATCATCGGGATATCGGGGCTACCAAGTTGACGGATATATAGCGTCAAAGAAAGCGACTATTTGCCAATACTAAATCTGGGTCGTCTGATCCAGTGACACATAGTGCGAGATCTAGTCGGCATATCGGCATTCGAGAGTTCGAAGGGTGAAAGTCCCTCGTCATCTCACATCTTGAAACCCCGAACCCCGGAGTGTCGAAAGCGTCGAGAGTCGGGCCCGCAGTATCGCGAAGCAGCCTCAGCCGTTCATCCACAGGAGACACCTGGCACGCGATTAGGCTAACTGCCTTTTCGCCCATCACGACTTCGAACAACAAGGAACAGCTCCGTCATATTCCCAATGCACGAGGTGCTGGGAGTGTCCAGGACCCGGGCCCACAGCATCACCGAGTGAATTCAGGACTATCAAATATAAGAGGGACGCGTGGCGCCCAAGTAAGCCATCTCGGCTTTTCGCTCATCGCAACTATGGATGAGCAAGGATTAACTCCTTCCATTTGCGAACGCCGAAAGTGATTTGGGAATAAACACAGGGTCACAACCCGTGGTCACTTGGGAAATAAAGGAGATGTGCAAAGGAAGCCAAAGGCGTCGATTCTAGTCACCGAAAGGGTCACCGCGATCTCCAGGTGCCATCGGATCCGACCTCAATCCTGGTTTTCGCCTGGACTAAATGAAGGTGAGAAGGGGTGGTTGAAACCTCTCCTCAGACATTAAGTGTAAGGTATGGATAATCTGGCATGCAGTCTGCTCGAGAGGATCCTGTGTACCCATTTTTCCAAAGAATCCATGCCGAGTCCTCGACCAGTCGGAGGAGTTCTTCACACGCTAGCTCAGAACTTAATGACTCAGCTACTCCCCTTGCAGGAGCCATGCGCAGTTAAGGTGGTGTCTGACAAAGAATACCCACCCGAATTTGGCTGAAGGGACACCAAGCCTTGGATGACTGAGCCCGTCGATGTTGGGTGATTTTCTCTGAGTATATAAACTCAGTCTTTGTATTTTGTAAAGGATCGATGGTAGAGAAAAGCTCCCGACTATAAAGTTTTAGCAACACTCTAGTTCTCTGGTTATGCATCTGTACGCGAGATTTCTTGTTTTATGACAGACAGTCTCTCTTACTCCATCTGATTTTCATCTTATGCTGAGAGAGTTCGTGAACGACTGATTCGTGCGAATTATTGCAATCATGTTATGATAAAGGATTTATTGTTGTATTCTCCGGCGTTTTGTGTTTGAATGTAAGAAGATCTTGCGTTTGGATGCCTTCTCCTACAGTCTGTTAGAAGCCTGATGTTTATAACAGACCCTTTCACTCCTCTTATACAAGTCTCCCCCCTACTCACCCTTATTAAAACTTATTGTTTGGAGTTTATCTAAGACCTCACTTGCCCATGCATGCCTGGCCTAGTTGCAGAGTTGGAACAATATTGTTTTGAGTTAACTTCCATTCGATCACCCTTATCATAAACAAATCGTGACGTAAACTGATGGGCATTGGGCTCTGCTCCTGTTGCAATCCAGGAGTGACTTCCGTTGCCAACATTTATGGCGCTGCTGCCGGGGACGAAGTTGAATATTTTCCCTGGGCAGAACGACATTGAGCCTCTGATTCTGAAGGTGCATCAGACATCAGAGCCCTTCAAGATTGCTATTGTGCACCTAGTGACTCCACTGTGGCGACTCCATTGTTTCCACTTCACTGTTTTAGCTGTGGCTACTGTTGGCACACCTGAAATATAACCCAGAGGAGCTTTCTCGAGAAGGTTTCAACGGCTTCTTTCTCAGCTTGAGAATCTTCCTAGGGTAACGACAACGTTAAGATCTGGCCTTTGATGGTGAACAAGGACCAGGCATATTTGAAGTTGCGCATCTTTCACCTGGTGACTCCATGATTCGAGGATCGATTGGCGACTCCACTGGTTCGATATGGAGAAAATTCTGGCTCAAAGGTTTTCTTTCTATGACTTTTCCCAGATAGTTGGTTTTCCTAATGCACTTCCTGATAGAGAACAATGGGAAAATTTCCTCCCTGAATTTCATGCAACAAGTTGGGAGGAACCAGCTGAGCATTTACTGGACTTCCATGAAGCTATTCACCGACACAATATCATGTATGAGGATGTTCGGATTAAGATCTTTAGGTATTCATTGAAGGGAGCTTCTCTTGAATGGTGTCGGTCTCTTCCCGCTGCAAGCATCCACTCTTTAACAGGTTTTCATACAGCTTTCAATTCATTTTGTAAAGATTAATTTCCAGCTGATTGTTTGTATGAAAACTGTTGTGAGGAGTTTTCTTTGCTTCATGAAGCTTCTGCTGGCCCTGAAGACCAGGTCCATGATGAAGCTTTTACTGTGGAGGAAATCATTTGCCAGGAAAATATAGAGGTGTTGAATGATATTAATTGTGTTAGCCCTAGAACGGAAGCATCTGACATTATATTAGATGCCTCTATTCTTTTAGATATTCATAACAATCAACATGCTTCTTGTGGAAATTGTGATTTTATAGAGCAAATGTGGTCCATGGTAGATGACTCACCTGGATATTGGGTTGAAGCAGATGTTCCTAGCAGCTCTGCTCATGATGACGAAGACCCTCTCTTTTTAAAAGAGGGGTTAGTTGTGGAAGAGGATTCTTCTCTTTTCCTCCAGGGGGTTTCTCACGATATATTTTTACCTGGGATTAAAGAGAAAAAGATTATGTATGAGCAGCCAGAACCAGCAAGTCCCACTATCCCTAAAATGGAAATTCTTTACGGGATCATTGTTCTGGAGAAGTATCATATCAATAAAGGACAACCCCTTTTTGATGTATATTATAGTGATGATGAGCAGCAAGCTTATCCTACATTTGATCACTATAAAGATATTGAAGAGCCAGTCAGCAAGCAGAACCACCCCATGGTCCCTTTTTATGATGAATATGAATCATACCTGGGGGAGAGCCAATAAGAGGAGAAAAAAGAACCAATGGAATAGGTGACTTCCTGCCCGGAGCTCGCCCATTCACCTATGCAGACTCATGAAGTTCAACCCTGTAGGAGTAGCTATGGAGAAGAGCAGGCATGTTGCTACCCTTTTCAAAGGGTTTGCCACTCATTCTATGATCCTGTCAGTGAGTACATGGAGTGGCATGTCCTTTATGCCTTGGAGCCCCCCTATTCCATATCAAATTCAGCCAGTGAGGAGAAGTTGAAGAGTGTAGTCGTTCTGCTGTCACAGTTACACCATCTGCAGGTGATCATCGACAGAAAGAAAGAGCTTCCCTTCAGGAAGTTACTTGATTGGCTATGGTGGAAGTCTGCTTTCACCTAGCCCCATGTAAAATGTTTTATTAGTTTAGGATTGTATATAAATAAGCTCCTTTGAGCATGTATCTTTATTTTGTTACTTTTATTTTTTCGACCTGTATTTTCAGTAGCGGGATGTTTTGAGCATGACTCCATAGCCCAACAGCAAGGCACTGGATCTGCAAAAAGAGACCTTAGAGCATCGCAGGGACGACTCTATCCCCCATGGAACCTAATTTTAGCGACATTTCTTGTCCTAGGCACAAGAGTATTCGGATCTGCAAGTTACACGAGGAGCGCCCAAGCGCAGCATGGAAAAATCTTGTTTTAAGGCTTCCAATCAAGTGAGCGGGTGAAATTACGTCGTCAACGGCCCGGATTCATCCATAAGAGCAGATCAATGGTCATCGGGATATCGGGGCTACCAAGTTGACCGATATATAGCGTCAAAGAAAGCGACTATCTGCCAAGACTAAATCTGGGTTGTCTGATCCAGTGACACATAGTGCGAGATCTAGTCGGCATATCGACATTCGGGAGTTTGAAGGGTGAAAGTCCCTCGTCATCTCACATCTTGAAACCCCGAACCCCATAGTGTCGAAAGCGCCCAGAGTCAGGCCCGCAATATCACAAAGCAGCCTCAGCCATTCATCCATAGGAGAGACCTGGCGCGCGATTAGGCTGACTACCTTTTCGCCCATCGCGACTTATAACAACAAGGAACAACTCCGTCATATTCCCGATGCGTGAGGTGTCGAGAGTGTCCAGGACCCGGGCCCACAGCATCACCGAGTGAATTCAGGACTGTCAGATATAAAAGGGACGTGTGGCGCCCAAGTAAGCCATCTCGGTGTTTCGCTCATCGCAACTGTGGATGAGCAAGGATTAACTCTTTCCATTCACGAACGCCGAAAGCACTTTGGGAATAAACACAGGGTCAAATCCCGTGGTCACTTGGGAAAGAAAGGAGATGTGCAAAGGAAGCCAAAGGCGTCGATTCTAGTCACCAAAAAGATCACCGCGATCTCCAGGTGTCGTCGGATCTGACCTCAATCCTAGTTTTCGCCTGGACTAAATGAAGGTGAGAAGGGGTGGTTGAAACCTCTCCTCAGACATTAAGTGTAAGGTATGGATAATCTGGCAGGCGGTCTGCTCGAGAGGATCCTGTGTACCCATTTTTCCAAAGAAGCCATGCCGAGTCCTCGACCAGCCGGAGGAGGTCTGTACACACTATCTCGGAACTTAATGACTCAGCTACTCCCCTTGCAGGAGCCATGCGCAGTTAAGGTGGCGTCTGACAAAGAATACCCACCCAAATTTGGCTGAAGGGACACCAAGCCTTGGATGACTGAGCCCGCCGATGTTGGGCGATTTTCTCTGAGTATATAAACTCAGTCTTTGTATTTTGTAAAGGATCGATGGTAGAGCAAAGCTCCTGACTGTAAAGTTTTAGCAACACTCTAGTTCTCTGGTTATGCATCTGTACGCGAGATTTCTTGTTTTATGACAGACAGTCTCTCTTACTCCATCTGATTTTCATCTTATGCTGAGAGAGTTCGTGAACGACTGATTCATGTGAATTATTGCAATCATGTTATGATAAAGGATTTATTGTTGCATTGTTGTATTCTCTGGCATTTTTCGTTTGAATGTAAGAATATCTTACGTTTAGATGCCTTCTCCTGCAGTCTGTTAGAAGCCTGATGTTTATAACAGACCCTTGCACTCCTCTTATACAAGTCTTCCCCCTACTCACCCTTATTACAACTTACTGTTTGGATTTTATCTAAGACCTCACTTGCCCATGCATGCCTAGCCTAGTTGCAGAGTTGGAACAATATTGTTTTGAGTTAACTTCCATTCGATCACCCTTATCATAAACAAATCGTGACATAAACTGATGGGCATCGGGCTCTGCTCCTGCTGCAATCCAGGAGTGACTTTCGTCTCCAACATAATGCATATATTTTCCTAATAAAGATGGCCTAAAATATGGGAAACTAAACTTAATACTTTTGAATACTAGTGTGATCTTGAAGCCTCAACATTTTTCTTTGAATCTAATTTTGACATCCCCTACATGATTAACATATTTGTTTTGATTTATGCCTAATTTATTATGAGTATTAGAAAGAGGAGCATGAGTGTGTGCTTCAAGAAGTGGAGGATTCACGAGTGTGCAAGTAGATGAGGTAACCTATTGTTGGCCCTCGACCAAGTTTTGGAGAACCTTGGTCATGTTTGACCACTTTTGGGACTTCGACAGGCTGGTCGAAGATGAAGCACCCAGGAGAAGCGGAGATCGTGGGATCTTGCCCCCTTTAACAGGATTTTTGGGTTTAGGTTTTATGTAACAGGTATGGGATGTCATCCCATGGGTTTACCCATGCTTAGGCCTCTTTTGTAATGTACAAATAGGGAGCTAAGCAATGTAAGATGTAGTAGTGGATGTGTGTGGCTTAGTGCAAGTATTTGCAATCGGATTTGTGCATATTGTGTGTTAAGACTTGCAGAGCTAAGTGCAAGTGATTGTAAAAGGATTTTTGCACAGACTATGTAGAGGCTCCGTGCTTGGACTAAACTCGGGGAAGGAGGATCTGGCGAGGTGGACACGGATTTCCTATCCTATGCAGAGTTGTCTTTGTGGCTTTGTGCATGTAAGAAGATTGAAGGAGACTAATAAAGAACAAGAATATTTGGTGGACATAGCCCCACACTGGGGTGAACCACGTATATCTTGTGTTGCGGTTGCTTTGTACGATGTGGTTGATATGTTATTGATGTGATCTATGCTTAGTGTTGTAATCTTTATGTATGTTAGATGCATCTAATGTAGTAGCTTAGTGCCTTATATGTGAATGAATACTAGATCTCCTTTGATGTTATTTGTTGAATGGTTAGATATATTTAGATATTGATGAATACTGCGTTGTTATGTAGTTAGGGTTTTTATCTGCGATGTGGATAATGGTTAAAGGATAATTCATATTATTGGCTAAGTGCTTTGTTAAAGTGTTGTAATCACAAATCTGTGTCCCAGCTAAGTTGTAGACACTTGAGTCCTACAACCCCCCCTGCCTCTACCTCAGGTGAGACTTCATCTGCTTCACAGGTGTTGCCGAAAGAGTCGGTAGTGAGGTTTTGTTGGTTCACTGTTGAAGTGTTGAACCCTGGGTCTACCCCTATGCCAACAAATGGTTCCATTGTCGGGACCTGAAACTGTGATTGTTGGGAACTGAAGAAAAGAGATAGTTATGTGCGTAGATCTATTGTTGTAGTGCGCAGTATTCTACTTGACTTGTGAAGCTCTGTTCTAAGAAGGGAACTAGATCTAAAGAAAAGAGGTAAGATTTTAAATCTTTGTGCTCTAATAAAGGTAATATAAGTGGAAATTTTTGTTTCGAAAGACTGGATCTAGGTATGTTTGATAGATTTCGCACTAGTCTGAAAACTAGGGCACAACTAGAAGAAAGAAGTTTTGATATGAATAGATCTGATAAAGTTAATAAAAGATATGGTATTCCTATGCATAGAAAGAATATTTGGACTAACAAGTGGATGTAGGATCCTAGAAAGAATTTTTTGCAGGTCCATCACTGTGATCCCATTGCACAGTACAAGAAAGGTTGGGGATCGTTTAAGAGAAAGAGAGGATTGACTCTTTGTTATAGTTGCAGAAGACTGGGACATCTTGCTAAGGAATGCCTTGGTACAGGTCCTATTTGTCTTTGTTGTAAAGCTGTTGGTCATGAAGTTTTGGATTGTCCTAGAATGATTGCTAAAGTTGAAAGGATGAATATGAGACAAGAAAACCATGAATAAGGTCAAGAGACTAAGAATATAATAGAAAACCAGAAAGAATCAGAGGCTATATTATTGTAGATGAAAGAAACACTGAATGATCACAAAAACATCAGTTTACCAGAGATCTTAAAAGAGAAGCAGTGCATAGAAACAAGAATAGGAGACTTCGACATAGAATGTGTATTCGATGCAGAAATACAGGTGAACATTATGCCTAAAAGTACTTGGGAAATTTTGGGAAAGCCTGTTATGATTACTTCATTGGGAGGAATAGGATTGTTTAAAGGAAAGATGATAACCCTATGTGGAATAATTACTCATGTACCTATGAGTGCTCATGGAACATCAACAAAAGAAGAATTCGAGGTCATTAATTTTTTTGAGAACAACGCTCCTTTTGCACTTTTGTTAGGAAGGACTTGGATTGAGAGAGATCAGATCCGAAGGAAAGAAGAAGAGGACGCTATAGAACAGAAAAAGAAAGAATTAAGGAATTTCATGGCTAGGAGAATAACACTCTTAATAGAAGAACAAGAGGACAAGTCAAATCTACTGAGGGCTAGAGACCTAGCTGTCAAAGTTGAAAGAACGCAAGAAGGCTTAAAGAACTTATCCATGCAGAAGAGAAGAGCGCCCACTCCAGAAACAGTAAGAGAAGAAGTATTACCCTCGAACCCTGTGAAAGACCCTCAGCAGTGCAAAGTTACTATGCTAAGACAATATAAGAACAAGAATGGAAAGAGGAATCTAGAGACGCGGATCATAGGAAAGAAAGCAAGAAAGCTCAGTAAGAAGAAAGAAAATCTAGAAAAATTGCAGGAGGTTTCAGAGAGGACTTCACAGATGGAAGGCTTGTAGAACTTGAATCGGAATAGTAGAATAGCACAGACTGGCACTTCGCCACGATGAAGAAATATGACCGTTGGAGGCATCCCGACCGTTATAACGACGCTCCAAAATGGCTAGAAACACAATTATTGTCGAAAATATCACCATTGGACCGTTGGGACTATGCCATAATGGATGGAATCGTATTGATTAAGGAATTCCTACCCATTGGAGGAATCCATTATGATGTTGTCTATTTAGTCTATCACATGTCTCACTGGGGACACTTTTGCAAATTTTTATTATCCGAGCCCATAGAGAATTGATTGCTATCGCGTTGTGCTTATTGAGACCTCACCACCTGATTTGTTTGTCCCCCTACTCGAGACATCTGATCTAGAGCATGCATGTCAGACGAACTTAGCACAGTAGAGAAGTCTGTCGAGGAGATCCTAATAAACCTTATGGCTAAGAAGGTCATGTCCGCAGGAGCATAGGCCTCATCGACGAGAGGATTACAAGCATCCCTGTTGACTGCATGTCGATCTGAGCCATCCTGAACTGTGAAAGAGAAAATAAGTAAGCACCGCGATGACCTGGCGAATGCGAAGCTCATCCCGTCGGTCTTGCCTGACTATATCCTACCTTTGGTTGGCGCGGTTAGTTGTGATAGCTTCCCGAGATATTTCAACTATACACTGATCACTGTGTACTTCCCGAAGGGGATACGCGCAGTTGGACCGCAATTGGGACAAATTCTGATGCTCAATATCAATGATTTCAACTTAGGAGACCACAAGAATTATGGAATGCTCACACCACATAAGTACTTAACAAAGACAATGGGGAAGAAACCGAAGATAATCCCTCAGTCGTGGACCATGGACATCGCGAGGTCAACAATTCTTAACGTGATGAAGATATCGCACTTTGGCAGACATCAGGAGGTTAATGTGTGTGTTAAACTCCTCCTGTAATTCTTCCATGGTGGGTACTTGTGGTTGGATAGGCGCATCACTGTAGATTCCCTGAAATTGATTCATTCAAACCACTGGCCGCGAGGTTCACCACCTTGTGGTACTCGAGCGATATGGTGAAGCAGTGGTAGTCGAACGTTGTCTTCCACACGTACTATCTACATCTCACGTGAGCCATTGAGTCATTCCCCCAAATGAATCTGAATACACGCCATCGGTTCAGGCCACTCGTGAAGTTCCACACAGATAGACACTTCATTTACATCAATGCGTGTAGGGATGAAACCAAGGAGGAGTTGCAGTCGTACTATAAATTAACTGATGAATACATGGAGGATATAACTAAGGAGTGGTCGGATGAATTCTTGTACTAGTCGAGAAGATAGATCTCTCCAACTCCAATATCATCGAAAGTCCTATGGTCACCCGAGAATAATATTATGGACCCAGGAACATCAAGAAGAAAAAGAAGGAAGAGGTGCAAGAAATAAAAAATGCATCGGAGGAAACTACGTCAGATTCACCTGGAGGAGGAGGAGATGAAGAAGTATACCAAAAAGAGTACGAAGGGGAAGAAGACATGAAGGAACAGGGAGAAGTGACACCACCTAAAGATCCCCTTACAGAGGCCGAGACGTCAAAGAAAAAAAAGGTTTCTCCAAAGAAACCCTCAGTGCAGAAGAAGCCACGATCCAAATAAGCCTCAATTACAGAATGTACTTATGGTGGATGATATCAACCTCATCATCATAGCTGTATCAGATACTTCAGAGGACATTTTGCATTGGAACAAAGACAAACATGAGACAATGTATGACAGGATTGAGGCGGAGCTCAAAGGGGTACAACATGCTCTTTATTCAAGCCACACAATGTCTACTGCACCATTGTCATCAGGGGGTATAGAAGTAGGAGATGAGCCTTCCCAACTACACAGATTAGCAGATGCAACAGAGACTCGCCTTCATCGAGTACAGGAGGAAAAATAACAAGCCACAGAGGCCTTGAAGCAAGCAATGGAGGAAGCTCTAGATAAAATTCGTGTTGCGTAGCAAGAGAAAGATGACCTCCGAACAAATTTTGAAGAGGATGGAGAGAAGATCCAAAGAGAGAAAGATCATCTACTCGCGGAAAAGATTGAAGTCAGAGAAGTAGTCACTCGAGCACTTTGCTCCGTGCTAGGATTGGAACAGGTGGAAGAAGAGGCAGTTGAAATCCAAGTGGGGAAGATCGTTGAATCCATTCAGCAGGTTCAAGCAAGAGTAACAGAACTGGAACTACAAGAAGTTTCCATCACTCCACAGGAAGTGAAAGACCAGAGGGAAGAAACTTCCCAGAGTGCAGTCGAAATAATCAAGGCATTGGAGTTAGAATGCAAGAAACTCAGTAACCAAAGTGCGCAGACCCATGAGCACCTTGCAAAGGACCCAGAACTAAGAACCTTAGAAGAACAGCTCTAGGAGGCAAAGAAACAAGCATCGACAATGCAAGCACAGTTGAAACTTCTTTCAGTGGTTGAGAATATGAAAAGGTCACATGAACAACGCGCAGTTCAGCAATAGGTCCATGCCATCCATAGTAGAGTCATGGAAGTGACCGAGAGACTCCACTCGGTACAGGACAAAGCCTGCACACTTTTTGAGGAGATCGAGGGACAAGGTGCACAGCTGGAACAAGTGGTCACCATAGTGGAACAACGCTTGGAAGGACTTGTCACCGAGACAGTCATTCAAGATTTCACCGAGTAGGAGGCTCTTGCAAAGTAGCAAGTCGATGCATCTTGAGCCAAGCTCGAGGCCTTCGAAGCAGAATTGCCCAGATCAGAGTGACTCAGGACAAGTCACAGGTGAGTGTTAGGGGCCTGTTGGCCCTCGACCAAGTTTTGGAGAACCTTGTTCATGTTTGACCACTTTTGAGACTTTTATAGGCTGGTCAAAGACGGAGCGCCCAGGCGAAGTAGAGATCGCGGGATCTCACCCCATTTTACGGGCTTTTTGGGTTTAGGGTTTATGTAACGGGTATGGGATGTCGGCCCATGGGTTCACCCATGCTTAGGCCTCTTTTGCAATGTATAAATAAGGAGCTAAGAAATGTAATATGTAGTAGTGGATGTGTGTGTCTTAGTGCAAGTATTTGCAATCGACTTTGTGCATACTGTGTGTTAATACTTGCAGAGTTAAGTGAAAGTGATTGTAAAAGGATTTGTGCATAGACTGTGTAGAGGCTCTGTTCTTGGACCAAACTCGGGGAAGGAGGATCTGGCGAGGTGCACGCATATATCCTGTCCTATGCGGAGTTGCATTTGTGGCTCTGTGCATGTAAGAATATTTAAGGAGACTAATAAAGAAGAAGAAGAGTTGGTGGATGTAGCCCCACACTGGGGTGAACCACGTATATCCTGTGTTGTGGTTGATATGTTATTGATGTGATCTATGCTTAGTGTCGTAATATTTATGTATGTTAGATGCATCTAATGTAGTAGCTTAGTGCCTTATATGTGAATGAATACTAGATCTCCTTTGATGTTATGTGTTGAATGGTTAGATATATTTAGATCTTGATGAATACTGCGTTGTTATGTAATTAGGGTTTTTATTTGTGATGTGAATAAGGGTTAAAGAATAATTCATATTATTGGCTAAGTTATTTGTCAAAGTGTTGTACTAACAGATCTATGTCCTAGCTAGGTTGTAAACACTTGAGTCCTACAACCCCCCTACCTTTACCTCAGGTGAGACTTCATCTGCTTCTCAGGTGTTTCTAAAAGGGTCGACAGTTAGGGTTTTTTTGGTGCGTTTTTGAAGCATTGAACCCTGGTTCTTCCCTTATGCCAACACCTACTCACAATCCACTAAGGTTGAGATTCATTTTAGTACATGTAAGTGGCATCTATCTCAATTCTACTTTCCCACCCTTGTCCTTCAAACTATGAGCATGCTTTTGAGATGTTCCAACGGAATGAGATCAATGGTGATGAATATTTCCCTTTTCGCAATGAGTATACCATAAAGGAATTTAATGATTGCAAGGGAATTGTCCTTAATTTTCCATGGGAGGAGATGAACCCCATTACCTTATGTTGAATTCCAGTCTTATATCAAAAATCATTCCTAGCCTTTGCATTGATGAATTTTAATGTGCATGAACATATGCAATTCTTTTATATGAGATGTAATGTTGATGTAAGAACTTGGTAGATTTTGGGCGAGACTATTATTTTGGATTTTGATAATCCCTATGCATGCACTTCATTTCTTTGATACTTGGAATTCCTTGTGTGATTCTTGACATGCCACGAGTCTAGCATGTATGGCTAAAGATGCTTTTGTTTATGTGAAATTTCATTAGCCATGAAGTGTTTATGTTTGTCTTGTTGATACAATAGGGTTGTGATGTTTGTCCCTTATCTTCCCTTCTTTCCTTTTTTTTCACCCCACCATGAGTAGTCTTATCATACAAATGCTTGGATGATCACTATTGTTTCCCATGTTGTTCATCTAATTGTATTGATCACATACTACACATTATATATGACTAGCTTCCATGTTTAATCTCTTTTTCCATTTGTTTCAACATCATTGATATATGAAACCAAAGCCACTATTGAGCTTGCACCATTGTAAGTGATGCAACTTGGTAGGTTGGAATCCATTGTGGGTAAAATCATGAATTTGGGTGTTTATTTTCCTTGTTTTTTGAGAAAAAAAAAATTCAAAAGTTTTTCAACTTTCGGTAAAAAAAAGCATTTTTTTTTTTTTTGAATTTCACTTTACAGTAAAAACAAAAGTCATGATTTTTTTTAGTTTTCTATCGATTATTTTTTGAATTTTTTTATTGACATTTGATATGTCAATTTAGCGATTGTTTGACAGTATGTTCCTTAAAAATCAAGGCACTGATAATGAGGTATGTTTATTGACAACAGTTTACTCACAGATTCTAAATACGTTTAGATTGACACCATGTACCTGCCTTAATTTTCATTTAAAAGTAAATCTAAAAATACCCATTTGAAGAGGACAATGAAAGGTTCCGCAATACAATTTTTCCATAGTTTTTGACTATGTATTATTGCAGATATTGATTTTTCATTTTACGGAATCATTATGTGATCTAAAAATAATATGCAGGCATGTTTTTAAAAAATTAACTAAAATTACTAAAAACAGTTAAATTGAATACAAATTGTATCAAATGAAAGTAGATTCAATTTTTAAAATGTTGGCACTAGTTCCAAAACCAGACTCACCGTATTTGAAGGAGTCCACTCCTTCCCAAGTTGGAGTAAGCTGAAGTGAATTGATAGTATTATGAAAAGTTCCATAGTTACAATTTTTTGGCTAAACTAATTGTTTGGATGAAAGTTAGTATCTTTTGGCCAAAAGTTAGTTTTAACGGAAAAAACTAACTTTCAGCTGAAAATCAATAGTTCAGCCAAAAAGTTGAAAATAGAAACATTCGTCGGCTAGAAAAAAATAGGGGGACACAATGTTTCGGCACAGAACGTGACTTTTGGGCACGAAAACATATAAATTGTTTCGATTGAAATCTTATTATCACATTTGTGCACATACTCACTCTGGATTTTCGCTATTTTGACTTTCTTGGGAAACATTTCACTATTTTTCACTTTTTGGAGCAACATTTTCGTTATTTTTTACTTTTGGGGGAAACATTTTCTAAATTGAATATTTTCTTCAACAACTTTGTTGAAAGTAGAGGTTTTCATAAGCAATTTCTTCTTATATCAAAGAGATTCTTTTTTAAGGTAACTCTTATTACACAATTCCTTTCAAAGTCTATATTTTTTTAGAAAAAAATTGCCATAAGGAAGTTTTTCTCAAGCAAATTTTTTCAAAATCATTTTTTTTTAAACTTTGGTTTAACATCAATTTTTTATCCAAAATTTCTTTTAAAGCAACTTGGTTTATTGAGCAATTTTTTCCAAGTTATTTAACATATGATTTTTTTTAAAACCTTTACATATTGAATAACCATGGGAAACAAAAGGGAGTGGGAGAGAAAATATGATCACACTTGGGATGATACTTGTCGTACAGAAAAGATGAAAGAGAACTATAGAGAAAAAAAACAACAACGTGCAAATATTGAAGGAACAAGTGATGATAATGTAATTATGGAGTTTCATCTTGGTGTTCAACAATAATAAATCAAACCAAGTATGCATACATATTATAGATAATGTTTAGAATTCAAAAAAATATTGTCTAATATAAGTGATTGTAAGTTGGAATTTATATTTTGCAAAAAAAAGGAATAGATTTGTCTCATAATATTTGATGAAATCGTTGAAGCATAAAATGAAGTAGAAGTCCAACAACACACACACAAACATAATACGATATTTCAACACTTGTAGATTTTAATTAATTTATGATTACTCATTTAGTTTTCTAATAATTCTTATTTATTTTTATATATATATTTATACAACATTTATTTGAAATTTTTATGTTTACAACTTAGAAAATTGAATATATATATAACTTCCAAATATTTCATATTTATATACATACATATTCTTAAACCCTAATATGAAAGAAATATTGCACAAATACCCTACTAGGTATGTTCATATACAACAACAATTCACAAGCGCAATATTTCACTTGAGGGATCATTAATCTATCATCTATCTCTATAAATAATTTCATAGTTGTATATGTAACAATACATATTAGTTCATGCATGTAATCCCAAAACAAACTGTATATTTCACCCTACAAATTCTGGTGATGAACAACATATATGTTGAAATAGACACTGGCATTGAGAGGGGNGGGGGGGGTAAATTAGTGTCTAGAACTTTTGGCTACTTTTCACACTTTCATAGATTAACTAAATTAATTGAATACGATATATGTAGTTCAATTAATTATTCATAAACATGTATAACACAAACTATATGAAGCAAATAAAATACCATTCTTTTATTTATTTAACTTGAATGAATACAAATAAAATCAATCCTTTAATACTTTCAACTTCAACTGAATATGAGAGATCCAACTCTTTGATACAAGACCCATCTTGTAGTTCTCAAATCTAACCGAGAAATGAGGAATCAACCCTCATAACAAGACCTAACTTGTTGATCTCAGATCCAACTAAGATTTGAGGAATCCAATCATCATGACAAGACTCAACTTGTAAACAGGCACCAATATATATATATATATATATATATATATATATCCACCAATACATACTCTTCTCTTCATATTCCTTTACTTATATATTCCTCCAAAGGGTTTCACTTTGAAACAATGTGTCCTTTTGGAATGAAACATTGCACCCCTTCATTTAATTAACATAAATGATTACTTTTATGAATTAATTTTTGTACACCAATTTAGAAAACGATTTTCATATGAAGATTTTTGCGTGATGGAAATGAATTTCAAAATTATACGACATGGGTGTTTTGGATTACATGCCCAATTATTCAACATGCAGAAAATTTCCCCAAAAAGTGTGCGAGGTGGCTAGTACAGACGGCTCTTTGAAGGAAAATTGCCTAGATTTTCCTTTTGTCGTTGAATGCTAGATCAACTTCAGTACATATTGCCTTTTCGTGAATTTCTAAATCAACCTCCACATATCTCCTATGTTGGTGATTATTTAAACTCAAATTGTAAACATTTTACTTGATAGTTATATTAAAATCTGTTCCCTCTCAGCTGCTAGTCACTGAAGATTTGACTTGGTCTCACCCTTTTTCGTATTTGCTTCCTCATTTGACTGACAAACATCTTTTTGGTCAACTCAACTAGGAGAAATTTCGACTTGATTATTTCAATTCTAGTCGACCCATCTTGATTTAGCCTTGACCCGACTTGTATTTAAGTTTGATTAGACTTCAACCTTTAGGTTACATATTTCTTATACTAACTCTACTTGGAAGAAAACCGACTTGAGAAATTTGACTTTGGTCGTCTTGAATTTCTTTGGATGACTTGTATTTCCCGACTCAATTTTCCTTCGACTTCGACCTTTAGTTGGTCGACTTGTATTCAAATCATCTTGAAATCAATCAACTTGTCTTCTCCAACTTCTGTCAATATGAAGGCTTGCAGTCGGTTGAATTATCTTCGACTTGTCTTGCAGTCGATCGAATTCTATATAGTTGACCTTATTGTTGTTTGAATCGACTCAAATTGTGACTCGATGGTGTCAATGATTCCTCACCAAACATCCACCATTGACATTTTGTCTCATCTCTGGACTCTTCTTCAATTGAGATTTTCTAAATCACTTTTAATGAGCCATGTCTTATTAAATTCTTTGTTTGTGATTTGTATGGATCCATATTGGATTATCCATTTACCCTTTTTATCTAGACAATTTCTTCACAGTTTCTTTTTTTGTGCATGGGTGTTAATACACAATCTCAACCTTATACAATATAAGATGAGTGTATCCAGTTCATACAATATATTAGTCAATATTATCTTTCTATTGATATTCAAGTCACCTTAATAACATTATGTCCAATATTGAGATTCAAGTCACCTTCATAACATTATGTCCAATATCGACAATGCTTGGCATTCAAGTCACCCTCATAACATTATGTCAAATATTGACAATTCTTGACATTCAAGTCACCTTCATAACAATATGTCGAATATTGACAATGCTTCTCAAACAAATCAATTAATGATACTTCACCTATTTATCAAGGTTGACATCAATGACAACCAAATTGCCAACAATATCCCCCTTTGTTATTGATGGAAACCTCAATAAAACAATCTTACTTCCCTTGTGAAATGTATTATGTATTTTGGTCATTTGAGATGACTTTGTTTTACTCTTTATCTCTCCCCCTTTGACAATAATGACAAAGGGAATATTTCTCTTCTCCCCCTGAGGTAATGCTCCCCTATCTTTGTCCCATTTATTTTGGACTTTGTTTTTATTCATCACACTATTGTATAGACTGATTTTATTTTGAGAGTTCATCATCATCACCGTTGTTTTGTGCACCATAATCTTCTTCATCTTCTTCTTTAGAAATTCTTCTTCCTTGAGCTTGTTCCTCTTCACATGCAAAGCTCTGAATTTCACATTCTTTATTAGGAGTTTTATCCAACAATTTATTGTTATCAATTTCTTCATTTTTAGGTGCAAGATCTTCATCATCTTTCTTGATTTATGCTTCATATTTTCTTCTCCATATCTTTTCATAAGGCACTCTGTTTGATGAAATTTTCTTTTCTACATTTGTCCTTTGAGATTTATCCTCTCTTATTTTCTTTCAAATTTCATTAGATTTCCTTCCTGACTTGTATGGATTATTTTTCAAAGGTTTTATTCTTGATTTCTTTCATTCTTGGGATTCGTGCCCAAGCTCATCACAGTTGTAGCATCTCATGGTATGAGAAAACTTTGTTGTGTGCCCAACATAATTTCATCTCCAACATCTCATTAAGTTATTGGACCTTCCTAAATTTTTCTTTTCAGGACTCTTGCATTCCAATCCTTTGTGACCAAAGTTTTTACAAGAAAAACAATAACCATTGAAGGTGTTTCCATACTCAAGTATGTTGTGACATGAGAAGTATGCCTTTTGATATGTTTCTTGTTTTTGAATTTTATGGATTCCTCCTTTAACAAAGTTCATGGTTTGTATTTGGTTTGTGATTACACTTTTTCCTTTTGAGGAGGATAATCCTTTCTCATGTTTGTGAATGGGGTTCCACTTGCCACCTTATTATTTCTTATTGTACCCAAGACCAGTTTTGTCATCGATTGGTCTTTGACTATTCCAGATCTTATCCAGGATGGTTGAGTTGTTCTAGAATTTGATAGTTTCTTTTGTCTTTTCATTCTTCTTTTTGAGGTTTATAACTTCTAATTCCAACATGTGACATGTTTCTTCCTTTTTAGTCAACTGGATCTTCAAGTATTCTTCTATTTCCTCATCTTCTTCAAGTTGAGTCTTTAGACTGATGACTATTTATTATGTCTCATCCAAGACTTGTGTGCATTTATTGGTTTTTTCATATGTATTCAACTCTTCTATCTCTTTTTTTAGATCAACAACTTTAGTCTTCAATCTTTTTATGTCTTCCTTGTTTTCTAGCTGAATCCTTTTGAGGTTGATGACATCCAATTCCAACGTGTGGCACGATTCTTCCTTTTTATTCAACTCACTCTTCAGGGTTTCTTCACTTTCCTTAGCTTCTTCAAGTTGAGTATTTACACTGTTGACCATTTATTTTGTTTTTCTAATTCTTCTGTTCATTTATTGAGTTTTTCATATGCCTTCAACTCGTTCATTTATTTTGTTAGATCAACAACTTCAGTCTTTAATCTATTGATATCTTCTTCTTTATATTATAGTAGAGTCTTTTGTTTTTTCTCTTCATGGTTGTTAGATTGATCTAATTGTTGTAGTAGAAACATATATTTCTTTTGAAGTTTCTCCAACTCTTCTAAAATGCACATAACTGTGTATTTAATATGGTCAAGAACATCCTTAATAACTTCAATATATTAACCATTTCCTGGTTCCATACTAATCACTTCAAATGTAGTTACAACATCGGTCTTAAAATATAATAGTTTTTATTTAGTTAATACTGAGGTATTCATCAATTCCTTGATGTAGTAGTCTTCTTTGTTGATGATTGGGGTTTGCATCAATTCTTTGATGGAATTGCCCCCTTTTGTGGTTTGTTCTTTATTTTGATTTGAATTATCTTTATCTGTATTTTGTTCTTCAATCTGATTAGATTTCTCCATTTCTTGGTTTTGTTCTTTTATCTGACTGGATTTCTCCATTTCTTTGTTTTGTTCTATAACTGATTGGAATTATCAATTTCTTTGTTTTTTTCTTTATTTTGATAAGAATTCTCTAGCTGGATCCATAGTAATTTAGCATAGGTGTAGTGTCCCATATTTTCTTTGAATTGGTCTAACAGTTCATTATGGAATTCCTTTAATGTTATTGAATTATTTTTCTTTTCTTCTTTTGTAGTTTTAGATTTGTTCTTTGAGGTAGTTGAGTACCAAGGTTTTGTAACGACCCCATCGTTATGATTACATGCGATGCAACGAAAAAGCAATTTTATTTTTTAAGAAGGATGGAAACAACGAAAAATAGTTAAACAACACAACTTGATGAAGAAAACCACACACGTAGATCAGGAAAAACAAAACAATGAATCAAACACTATCACATCAGGAAACTGGACAAAACATGCAACAATCCAAGAAATATATAAATGACTAGCCGCCCGACACAAGCAAGACAACACCTACAATCTAAAGGACAACATCTACCAACTCGAAACAATGACTTTGACGACCACTTACTGGAAACCTCTACAGTGCTCAAAACCAAAACGCGTTAAGGCGTTACAAACCAAGTTCCAACATCAATTACAACGAACAATGCCCACATCCAGGTTATCATTCGCCTCTATCCATCGGGGGGTGCGATGATCCCCTCATCGTGAATTATGTCGTCACCAGGCGATAGGCATGATAGTAACCATGATGCAACATAACATAATTGGACCCTTAACCCAAGCTAAATCCAACGTGCTAGGAGACCGAATTAATTGACAAGAAGACTATACCCATGCACCCAAGCAACAAGACAACAATACGCAAGGTGACCTCACTCAATTTGAAATGCACAACCAACCGAAGGATTTCTTATTCCCTACAAGGCAACATGTGTGGTGAAACAACTATAACCAACCACCCTTTACAGTTCGACTTAAGGAGCAAGGCGCAAGTAACCAATTAATTGTTAAACTATTAATCGTTTTAGCTAAAAACAAATAGTAAACCCTCAACCATTAATCTTGCACAAGCCATTAACTATTACGCCAATAAGCCATAGATCATTAATTGTTAATCATTATGTCTATGTGAGAATGAGTGAACTATTATCATTGCAATTAATCATGTAATATATTACCATCGCAGCATTTAATCTATTGTGGAAGAAGTTAAACGACGAATAGGTAAGACGGATAAATGAACGATCGTTAAGGAAAAACAATTAATCTATTGATTGCATAAGTCATGATATATATATTGACATATAAAAACAATAAATATAATTGTAGTAAGGACCACGACCATCATTGGAACCATATTATTTTAAAACTGAGATGTCCTATATTCAATTAAATTACTACTAAAGAGCTCGATGATGATAAGTTTGATAAAGTGTTCATTGTCTATCATAGGCACTCAATCTATGTGATGTAGTATTAGTTGTCTATCATACATTAGATAAAATCATGTCCAATAATGTTGTCTAACCATGTGCTATCGAAGGATAAGACTTCAACAATAAAACCAAGGGATATCTATTATTAATAAATCAACATTCACAGGTCGTTGTCCATTAATCATTATTGTCCACCATCAATCGTTGTCTATTAAATGCATTATGTGGTTGTTCCATTAAATATATGACATGTTTTCTATCAAATATGTTAATGTTGTCTATTAAAAGTATGATATCACTGTCTTAAAAAGGTTAACAAATATAAAAGAATTTAGTAATGAATTAAATATATATCTTGTTGTCAACAAAGATGGTAAATCGTTGTCTATAATAAATGATAAGTCATTGTCCATTCACTACAATATATCTTCGTCAGGCAATCATTCATACCCAAAAAGGAAGATTGATTTCATACATAACATACAATGCAATAATTATGCCCAACCAAATACATAGTCAAGAAAACACAGTTGTTACACAGTCACAAACGCAACAATTAATTCACTGTCATTCCATTGTATAAATTCGATGTACAATAACCAACCTATTGATTGATGAAGCAACAAAATCATTGTCTAACATAGGTAGGTGTCTAATCAATAACCATTATGTGAAACACTTTGTGAAGGTTGGGTAATTCGCCACAAAAATCATGGGGTAAACTCTGTGTGATTTGCCAAGCAATCATGGTTGCATACTTTGTAAAGTGCCACAAAATAGTGGTTGAAGGCGGTGTAATGGTCCATAAATTTCGCAGTATGGAATTTGTGTAAAGCACCACAAATTAGTGGTGTGAGTGTTGTGTGTTGGGCCACAAAAATCATAGTTTGGAAGTTGTGCAAAATGCCATGAAATAGTGGTTGAAGGCGGTGTAATGGTCCATGAAATTCGTAGTATGGAAGCTGCGTAAAGCGCCAAAAATTAGTGGTGTGAGTGTTTTGTGTAATACATTTTTAAAGGTGGATTCAAAATGCTATGAAAAATGGGTCACTGCCCAACAAAGCCACAAAGTAAAATTACATTTTAAAAGTGAAATTTAAAACTCTTCGAAAGGGGATCTCTATCCAGTGGAATCGCAGATATAAATACATTTAAAAGTGAAATAAAAAACTCTACTAATTGGTATCTTTGTCTAGCGAAATCATAGAGATAAATTACATGTAAAAGTGAAATAAAAAATCTACAAAAGGGGATCTCTGTCCAGCAAAATCGTAGATATAAAATACATTAAAAGTGAAATAAAAACTCTACTAATTAGGATCTCTATCCAACGAAATTGCAGAGGTAAATTGTTTGAAAACGTAGATGAATATTTATCAATCCAGAACGCAGGGATTTTCATTCAACTCGGAGATTTATCATTCACAATGCATAGTTTTATCAATAAAAAACATAGACATACTCAATCGCAAGAAGGCACAAAGATCAGGGATTAATCACAAGAGAAAAATGCATAGATAAGTAAGGGATAGATGGTTGGGAGAAAAAATTATCCTTCACCTACTATCCATGCACAAGAAAGCAGGGCATTTGAATCTATAGGTATTTAAACACCGAAGTGACGATTATCGATTCGGCTCCTAGTCGACTGCTAAGGAATGAACAAATAGCTAAGGGGATAAGGGACAAAAGATAAACCACAATTTTTCTTCGTAATTATCAATAAAAACAAACACATAGAAGTCATTACAATCAAGAGTTGAGTTCGCCATGGGAAATCAATTCAGAATACAACAAGCATAAAGTTGGGATGACTTTAAGTTCTTTGATTATAAAATGTTGAATAAAATATAATATTTATACAATAGAAGTACAGTACTGAAAGCACAGGAACAATATTAAACTACCATTCAAAAATATATGCATCTGTACCGTGGCCAAATGCGAAAGCTCCGAGTCATTGTCCCACACACGCTCTGTCCAGCTCCCTCTTGTCTACTGATGTGACCTCACCAGTACCTCCCATATAACACTAATGGTACTCTTCTTCCCCATGAGGCACCCAAGCCGCAAAGGGGCCACACACACAATACCAGAGAGCAACTAGCACCCATCTCTCCTCTCAAGTTCAAGCTACCACTCATTACCCAAGCTGGGTATCCCAACTCCCACAAGAGAATTTCAATCAAGACAAAAATTCAATAGCGTAACATTACGCAAAAAGATCAGATCCACACTCCTCCTCCTCCATCCTTTTTATAAAGTTTTTAAGTAATTAGTTTCTCAAATTCTCATTAAATTATTTCTTCATTAATTTTAATTAGGAAAAACCTCCCCCGTACACATGTCACCCATCCCCTAGTTGCACCAGAAAATCAATTTGATTAATTAATTAAATATTCCTATTTCCCTCACCCACCTAAAAGCATTCATAAAAACGATCCTTGGTGTCCCAATATTCCCATACAAATCTTAAATGACTTACGCCTTACTTAATTCCTATTTGAGTTCATAAATAGCAAGTTCCCAAGGCAAGATTCCTTACTAAGTTAGACATTCAACTTTTTCTTTACGTTTCCCCTTTTCTTTAGGTTTCCCCTTTTTCTTTAAGTTTCCTATTTCTTTTAAGTTTCCCTCTTTTTCCTTTTTAACTAAAAAACAATTTAGCAAGTGTAGATAAAACAACCATTTACCCTTTTTCTTCTTTAATTAAAAATTAATTTATCAAGTGTAGGTGAAACAACCATTTACCATCTTTTCTTTTTAACTAAAATTAAATTAGCAAAAATAGATAAAAACAACCATTTCCCTTTTTAAAATTTTAATCCTCCATGATAATTTGACTTTAATAAATTAATTTTAATTTCTTACCACCCTTCTTGTTACATGTTTATTTATTATTATTATTTTTACCACATGTTCTACTTAGAACTAGGTTTTAATTTCTCTAGGCTAGGCAACATTTTTATTAGGGAAAAATGTTTTTAATTCTGACTTATCACCTCATTCATTTTAAGGCTGACTAGGTTTATTCACTTACCAATTAAAGCCATGATGTGCCCTTCAAGACACACTATCTTCTCCAAGGGTGCCACTCACCTCTTGACTGACTTGGTAGACATCAAACCCCTGGAGTCCATACTCTGCCAGATGACCTTGTGGGATACTAAGGGCCTCTAAGGAATAATCCCCCTTCCTTATTGTGTGCCCTTTAGAATCATCGTGAGCGATTGTCGCAGTCTACCCTCACAACATCATGGGTCTTCTCGAACTAGGTAATCGTTAACCTACAGTTCGAGCCACGACAGGAGTGCTAGTAGGATGTGGCAGGGCTTCTCCCACACCTCTCCCTCAAAGCCTCTGGTTGTCGTGTGTGACCCCTCTACTCCACACGTGAGTCTGGTCGGAAAGCTATCGTCAACCTGCATCCATCAACGAATCATGTCAGCAATAATAATCAATCATCATAATATCTAATCATATGTACATATGTCACATCAACAATATTCAACCCAACAGTCCACTTCCTTACTCGATATGGATTCCAAGGGGTTTCATCGATGCCTCTGCATCCTCGCGGTCCAAATTCCTGCACACTCAAGAGAACCCAGTCAATAACACCTATCTATGTTGATACAACAAAATAACATGTCATCTTATCCATAATGCCTCATAATCATAATCAAATGACCATTAGTATAATAATCCAGATCACTTGCAAGAAAGTGTCCTCAAAGAATAAGTCCGATCAGTGCATGTAATAAGGGGATGTTACATACACCCCCTCTTGGTCTAAACTTTGTCCCGAAGTTTCACAGTATATAAGTGATGAAATAAAGTGTATCACAGTATTATAAGTCTATCTATCAAACAAAAATGGAAATTGATGGTGCATATCATATGCATCCTCCCAGGTCGTCGAGTGTGGACTATAGTTGTCCCATTGGAACTTAACCTGATCTATTGTGCAACGTCGTAGCTGTCGAATGTGATGGTCCAAGATGTGGATTGGCTCAGCTGTGAGTGCACCCTCGTCATATACCTATAAGGAACTCATGTCAATAACATGTGTAGGATCACTAATATAATGTTTCAAAATAGATACATGAAAAACATCATGCATACGCCTAAAAGAATCAGACAAGGCTAGTCGATAGGCCACGGGCCCCTTCCTTTCCATAATCTTGAAAGGTCCCACAAACCTAGAAGACATTTTAGCACCCTTTCCAAACTTGATCAAACTCTTATGCGGTTTCACTTGCAAGAAGACTCAATCACCAAATTCGTAACTGCGGTCGACACGATGTGCATCGACAGAACTCTTATGTCGATCCTGTACTTCCTTAATCCTTTGTATTATTGTTTTCATTTGATATTACATTTCTTGGATCACTTATAGTCCCACCAAGACCCTATCCTCAAGCTGATCCCAACTCAAAGGAGTCTGACATGGTCGCCCGTAAAGAAAATCGAAAGGCACCATCTTAATGGTGCTTTGATAACTGTTGTTATATGCGAATTCTACTAGTGGCAAGAATTATTCCCAACGCTTATATTGGTCCATCATGTACATCTGCAACATGTCCTCCAAGATTTGGTTTCTTCTTTCGGTCTACCCGTCTGTCTCCAGGTGATATGCAGTACTAAAGTTAAGTTGGGTTCCCAATGCCTCTTGGAAACTAGTCCAAAATCGTCGAGTAAACACCGATCCTCGATCAAATATAATCCTCTTAGGCACACCATGTAGCCTCACAAACTCACTGATGAAAACTCTAGCTATGTCAAGTGCATGATACGTCATACGCACATGAATAAAATGAGCACTCTTCATTAGAGTGTCGACTACCACAAAAATTGAGTCGTGTCTCCTTGTCGTCAATGGAAATCCAACAATGAAATCCATAAAAATGACCTCCCATTTTGATTCTAGAATAGTGTGTGGTTGTAGTAATCCTATTGGATGTCTATGTTCAGCCTTCACCTGTTGACATTCTAGAAATCTTTCCATGTAGTTGACTATGTTTTCCTTCATTCCTTTCTAGAAGAATAAGGTTTTAAGGTCTGCCCTCATCTTCGTGACTACCGGGTGAGCCATGTACATTGCTTTGTGAGCCTCATTTAGGATCAAACTCCTCAAATCGTCGTTCGACGGTACGTAAATTCAATTTTTAAATATCAATAATTCGTCGTCGTCAAACGTAAATCCTTCAAATATTGGTACTATCATTGTGTTATGTCCGATAAAATCCTTGGCCTCCTTGTACCATTCATCGTCATGCTGTAAAGTTAGAATATTTTCATGTAGATTCGTCTGAAGGGGCATCCCCAAAAATATGCGGGGTCTCCGACTCAACACATCCACCACTCTGTTCATTGTACCTTTTATGTAAGTAACTTGATATCGTACTCGCTAAGCAATTTTGACCAACGTCATTCTCGCGCGTTCAAGTCACTTTACGTAAATATGTACTGTAGTCCATAGTGGTCCATTTTTAGTTCTAATTTTCATCCAATAAGGTATTGTCTCCAAACTCTCAAGGCATATACAATGGCTAACAACTCCAAATCATGCTTTGCATAGTTCTCCTCATGCCTTCTCAACTTTCTCAAGATGTAAGAGATCACTTGACCATCTTGCATCAAGACTCCGCCTAAGACTTCCTTCGATGTGTTAGTGCATACCAAGAAGTCCACGTCCATGTCAGGGAACTTTAGTATTAGTGTCATTGTCAACAGCTCCTTGAGCCTCCAAAATTCCTCTGCGCATTTCTCAGTCCAAGCAAACTTCTTGTTCTTCTTTTGCAATTCCATAATCGGATTTTCTATATTTGAGAAACCCTCGATGAACCATTGATAGTATCCCACTAAACCCATGAAGCTACGCACTTCCGGGACATTTGTCGGCATAGGAAATTCCATAATAACCTCGACCTTTGTTGGATCCATGGTGATATCTTCATCAGAGATGGCATGCCCTAAGTAGTGAATATTTGATTGACAAAACAATCATTTAGACAATTTCCCATGCAATTTGTTCTCTGGAAAACACTATAGTACCAATCACAAGTGTTCGTCATGTTCCTCCCTCGTCTGAGACTAAATCAAAATATTGTCAATGAATACTTGGACGAACTAGTCCAAGTACTTGCGGAACACCCCATTCATCAAACTCATAAATACCTCTAGGGAGTTTGTCAGTCCAAACGGTAAAATAGTAAACTCGTAATGTCCAAACCTCGTCTTAAGGGTAGTCTTAGGGATGCCATCCTCTTTAATCCATAACTGGTGATACCATGATCGCAAGTCAAGCTTTAAAAACACTGTCACACCTTTAATCTGATCGAATAGATCATCAATCCTTGGCAATGGGCATTGATTCTTGATTGTTTCCTTGTTAAATTGATAGTAGTCAATGCAGATTATCCATGACCCATCCTTCTTTCGTATGAAAAGAATAGGTGCACCCCATGGTGACACACTTGGATGTATAAGTCCTAGGTCTAGAAACTCCTTCAGTTGCATTCTCAACTCTTGTAACTTTGGCGTCGACATCTGATAAGGCATTCTTGCTATCGGTTCAGTTCCCAGCTTTAGGTCGATGGTAAATTCCAATTCCCTCTCTGGGAGCATACCAAGTAAATCCTCAGGGAAGACGTCTGCAAAATATCTCACCACCCAAAGGTGTTCTAGACCTTCTGCTACTCCCTTCTCGTTTAACGCAAGGATCGCATAAATCTTACATCCCTTTTGCATGCAATTCAGTATCTTCAAGGAAGATATGAACCTCAGGGAAACTCCATGGTTCTGACCTACAATCATGCATCTCTGACCCTCATCATCGACCAAGCTCAACCGTTTCGTTTTACAATTGATTATTGCCTCATGTGATTCCAACCAGTCTATACCGATCACGACGTCATAAGATCCTAATATCATGATGTATAGGTTGGCCCTGGTGACAAACTCTCCCAGGTTAAGGATACAGCCCGTAACCTTCCCACCAACCTTTTGTTTGGCTAAAGAAGCCATTTATACAAAGCTAAAATCATCATGTCCAACTTCCTTTACCTTAATCATTTTTAGTGTTGCACCAGAAATGAAACTCTCGGTAGCACCAGGATCTATCAAAATACTAAGGGTTTGGTCAATGACAGTACCTAACGTCTCAAGAACAATCAATTGGTGCTCTGCCTAGCGGTTATTCACCGCTGCATGAATATGATGGGCCTTGCCCAAATATCCCACGGTAATGGGTCTGACTGATCAATATGCTCTAGTCCTCTCCACTAGGAAATCGCACTGGAAATGTGTCTCCCCACATGTCCAACACCCTTTCTTCAGTCCAATACTCATGGTACCCGAAGTAAAAGATGACGGCCCACCGACCTGGAATCCTGGTCGATTCTATTGAACATGCCTAAACTGTTGCTTATGTTGGTGTTGTGGTACTCGGTAAGGATTTTGTTGCTAAGGCACTGGTCACCGAGGTGTAGTGAAAATGGATCCTCTCTGGAAGCCACAATATCCTGGCATATGTCTAGTTGGTGTGTGATGTTGCTGCACACCAGATGACACCTGCCCTGCTGGTCTCGCTGGAGTCTTGCTCTGACCCCCGTTGATAAGCTCCTCCTCTGCTATGAGGGCCTTCTGAACGACATCATGCAAGGTTTGAGGAATCAGAATCCTAAACTTTGCACGAATGTTGACATTAAGGCAAAACAAGAACCTGTTGACCTTAAGTTTCTTGGTATTTAGGTGTGGGGCATATCGAAACAACTCCATAAAATGAGCCTCGTACTCGGGCACCGTACAACCTCCCTGTTGCAAGGTGTTGAACTCATTGAGTTGAGGCTCAATAAATTCCTCCGATAGGTACCTCTCTCGGAACCTTTCCTCGAACAGTTACCATGACACATCTTTGATGACCATGTTCAATTATGGCAAGAGTGTCTTCCACCATAGAAGAGCGCTTCCCTTCAATTGAAAGACCGCCATGCAGACCTTCATGTTGGAGTTATAGTCGCGAAATGCAAATCAAATTGCCATATTATCCAACCATGCCTTGGCGGCTATGTCGTCCGGGGCACCAAAGAACTTGGGAAATTTGACCTTCTCGAGTTCGCGATGAATGCTACTAGTAACAACCGGAGTGCGTGGTGGACCCTCAGGAGGTGTCGAAGCCCTAGCCTCATCTCTATCTAAATGGTTGATCAGTGCCTCAGACATCCACTGAAAGACCCTCATCAGCCCAACCACCTCACCCATAGCTATTTGTTCCTACCTGACAACTTGTTCATCTCCCTGGGGGTTAGACCCCTCAGGCGTGGATTCCACTGGGGGTGTCTCACCTCCTCCCCTAACACCTCGTCGTCTACCTCCGTGGCGTCCTCTAACCATGATTACCCGCATGAATAAAAATCAAATTAATTAGCAACCTTATAATCAAAATTCAAATCAACAAAATATGTGGTGATCCAAAGTCATGGGTCGAACCCACTCTGATACCATATGTAATGACCCCATCATTAAGACTACATGCGATGCAACGCAAAAGATTTTTTTTTTTTTAAGAAGGACGACAACAACAAAAAAAATTAAACAACACAAGTTGATGAAGAACACCACACACACAGATCAGGCAACAGAAAACAACGACTCATACACTAGCACATCAGGCAACTGGATGAAACATGTGACAATCCAAGACAGATATAAATGACTACACACCCAACATAAGAAAGACAATGCCTACAAGCTAAAGGACAACATCAACCAACCTTAAACAATGGATTTGGAGACCAGTAACCAGAAACCTCTATGGCGCACAAAACCAAAATGCGTTAAGGCGTTACAAACCAAGTGCCAACATCAATTACAACGAACAATACCTACATTGTGAATCACAAACTCCAACCAGGTTATCATTTTCCTCTATTCGTCAGGGCACGCGATAGGCATGACAGTAACCATGGTGCAACATAACATAACTGGACCCTTAACCCAAGCTAAATCCAATGCACTAGGAGACTGAATTAACTGACAAGAAGACTATACCCATGCACCCAAGAAACAAGACAATAACACGCAAGGTGACCTCACTCAATTTGAAATGTGCAACCAAATGAAGGATTTCTTGTTCCCTACAAGTCAAGGTGTGTGGTGAAACAATTATGACCAACCACCCTTTACATTTTGACTTAAGGAGCAAGGCGCAAGTAACCAATTAACTGTTAAACTATTAATCATTTTAGCTAAAAAAAGCTATTGAACCCTCAACCATTAATCTTCCGCAAGCCATTAACTATTACGCTAATAAACCATAAATCATTAATTGTTAATCATTATATCTATGTGAGAATGAGTGAACTATTATCATTTCAATTAATAATCTAATCTATTACCATCGCAACATTTAATCTATTGTGGCAGAAGTTAAAAGACGGATAGGTAAGAAAGATAAATGAACGATCAGTAAGGAAAAACAATTAATCTATTGCTTGCATAAGTCATGAGACATACATATATAACCATTGACATATGAAAACAAAAAATCTAATTGTAGTAAGGATCATGACCATCATTGGAACCATATCATTTTAAAACTGAGATGTCCTATATTCAATTAAATTACTACTAAAGATCTCGATGACGATAAGTTCAATGAAGTATTCGTTGTCTATCATGAAGTATTCATTGTCTATCATAAGCACTTGGTCTATGTGATGTAGTATTAGTTGTCTATCATACATTAGATAAAATCTTGTTCAATAATGTTGTCTAACCATGTGCTATTGAAGGAGAAGACATCAACAATAAAACCAAGGGCTATCTATTATTAATAAATCAACATTCATTGGTCGTTGTCCATTAATAATTATTGTCCACCATCAATCGTTTTCTATTAAATGCATTATGTGGTTGTTATATTAAATATATGACATGTTGTCTATCAAATATGTTAATGTTGTCTATTAAAAGTATGATGTCGTTGTCTTAAAAAGGTTAACAAATATAAAAGAATTTACCAAGGAATTAAATATATATCTTGTTGTCAACAAAGATGGTAAATCGTTGTCTATAATAAATGGTAAGTTGTTGCCCATTCACTACAGGATATTGTCTTCAGTCAATCATTCATACTCAAAAAGGAAGATCGTTGTCATACACAGCATACAATCCAATAATTACGCCCAAAGAAATACACAATCAAGAAAACGCAGTTGTTACACAGTCACAAATGCAACAATTAATTCATTGTCATTCCATTGTATAAATCCATTGTACAGTAACCAGCCTATTGATTGATAAAGCGATAAAATTGTTGTCTAACACAGGTAGGTGTCTAATAAAAAATCATTATGGGAAATGCTATGTTAAGGCTGGGTAATTCTCCCCAAAAATTGTTGGGTAAACTTTGTGTGATCAAGAAATTGCGGTTGAATACTATGTAAATTGCCATGAAATAGTGGTTGAAGGTGGTGTAATGGTCTACAAATTTTGTAGTATGGAAGTTGTGCAAAGCGCCATGAATTAGTGGTGTGAGTGTTGTGTGTTGGGCCACAAAAATCAGAGTTTGGAAGTTGTGCAAACTTCCACGAAATAGTGGTTGAAGGCGGTGTAATGGTCCATGAAATTCACAGTATGGACGTTGTGTAAAGTGCCATGAATTAGTGGTGTGAGTGTTGTATGTAATACATTTTTAAAGGTGGATTCAAAACGCTAATAAAAATGGGTCGCTGCCCAGCAAAGTCGCAGAGTAAAATTGCATTTTAAAAGTGAAATTTAAAACTCTTCGAAAGGGGATCGTTGTCCAGCAAAATCACAGATATAAAATATATTTAAAAGTGAAATAAAAACCTCTACTAATTGGGATCTCTGTCAAGTGAAATCGCAGAGATAAATTACATGTAAAAGTAAAATAAAAACTCTACAAAAGGGGATCTCTGTCCAGCCAAATTGCAGATATAAAATATTTTAAAAGTGAAATCAAAACTCTACTAATTGGGATCTCTGTCCAGTGAAATCGTAGAGGTAAATTATTCAAAAATGCAAGAAGATATTTATCGATCCAGAATGTAGGGATTGCCATTCAACTCATAGGTTTATCATTCACAATGCAAAGTTTTATCAATAAAAATGTAGAGATACTCAATCACAAGAAGGCGTAAAGATCAGGGATTAATCACAAGAGAAAAATGCAGATATAAGTAAGGGATAGATGGTTGGGAGAAAAATTTATCCTTCACCTATTATCCATGCACATGAAAGAAGGGCATTTGAATCTATAGGTCTTTAAACACCGAAGTGACGACCGTCGGTTCAGCTCCTGACCGACTTCTAAAGAACGAACTAATAGCTAAGGGGATAAGGGATAGAAGATAAATGACATTTTTTCTTTGTAATTATCAATACAAACAAACGCAGAGAATTCATTGTAATCAGGAGTTGGGTTCGCCATGGGAAATCAATTTAGAATACAACAAGCATAAGGTTGGGATGACTTTAAGTTCTTTGATTATAAAGCACTAAATAAAACATAATCTTTATACAATAGAAGTACAGTACTAAAAGTGCAGGAACAATATTAAACCCCCATTCAAAAATATACACATGTGTACCATGGACAAATGCGAAATTTCTGAGTTGTTGTCCCACGCACGCTCCATCCAGCTCCTGCTTGCTGACCGATGTGACCTCATCGGTACCTCCCAGCCAATTCTAGGGGTACTCTTCTTCCCCCTGAGCTCCCCGAGCCGCAAAGGGTCCATGCACACAATACCAGAGAACAACTAGCACCGAACTCACCTCGCAAGGTCGAGCTACCACTCGTTACCCGAGATGGGTATCCCAACTCCCACAAGATAATTTTAGTCAAGACAAAAATTCAGCAACGTAACATTACGCAAAAAGATCAGATCCAGACTCCTCCTCCATCATTTTTATAGAGTTTTTAAGTAATTAATTTCCCAAATTCTTGTTAAATTCCTTTTTCATTCATTTTAATTAGGAAAAACCTCCCCCATACAAATGTCACCCATCCCCTAGTTGCACCATAAAATCAATTTTATTAATTAATTAAATATTCCTATTTCCCTCACCCACCTAAAAGCATTCCTAAAAACGCTCCTTGGTGTCCCAATATTCTCTTACAAATCTTAAATGACTTACGCCTTACTTAATTCCTAGTTGAGTTCATAAATAGCAAGTTCCCAAGGCAAGATTCCTTACTAAGTTAGACATTCAACTTTTTCTTTACGTTTCCCCTTTTTCTTTAAGTTTTCGTCTTTTTCCTTTTTAACTAAAAAACGATTTAGAAAGTGTAGATAAAACAACCAGCTACCCTTTTTCTTCTTTAATTAAAAATTAATTTAGCAAGTGTAGATGAAACAACCATTTACCCTCTTTTCTTTTTAATTAAAATTAAATTAGCAAAAATAGATAAAAACAACCATTTCCCTTTTTAAAATTTTAATCCTCCGTGATAATTTGAATTTAATAAATTAATTTGAATTTCTTACCCCCCTTCTTGTTACATGTTTATTTATTATTATTTTTTTGACCACATGTTCTACTTAGACCTAGGTTTTAATTTCTCTAGGTTGGGTGACATTTTTATTAGGGAAAAATGTTTTTAATTCTTACTTATCACCTCATTCATTTTAAGGCTGACTAGGTTTATTCACTTACCAGTTAAAATCGTGACGTGCCCTTTAGGACGCACTAGGTGCTCCAAGGGCGTCACTCGCCTCTTTTTGTTTTCCTTGCACGATGTGCCCTTCAAGATGCACTACGTGCTCCAAGGTTGTCACTCGCCTCTTGACTAACTTGGTAGACATCATACCCCTAGAGTCAATAATCCACCAAGTGATCTTGTGGAAGACTAAGAGCCTCTAAGGAATAAGGCCCCTTCCTTATTGCGTTCCCCTTAGAATCATCGTGAGCAACTGTCATCGTCTACCCTCACGACATCGTGGGTCTTCTCAGACTAGGTAATCGTTAACCTACAAATCGAGCCACGACGATATTGCTAGTAGGTTGTGGCAGGGATGCTCCCACACCTCGCCCTCAAAGTCTTTGGTTGTTGTGCATGACCCCTCTACTCCACATGTGAGTCTAGTGGGAAAGCTATCGTCAGCCTACATCCATCAATGAATCATGTCAGCAATAATAATCAATCATCATAACATCTAATCATATGTACATATGTCACATCAACAATATTCAACCCAACAGTCCACTCCCTGAATCGATCTAGAGTCTAAGAGGCTTCATCGATGCCTCTGCATCCTCGCGGTCCAAATTCCTACACACTGAGGATAACCCAGTCAATAGCACTTGTCTATGTCAATAAAACAAAATAACATGTCATCATATCCATAATGCCTCATAATCATAATCAAACGACCAATAGTATAATAATTTGGATCACTTTCAAGAAAGTTTCCTCAAAGAATAAGTTTGCTCAGTGCGCATAAGAGTGGGATGTTACAGGTTTAGATATTATTGAGTCCCAAACACCAGATCCTCTTGACTTTATATCCCATTTCATTCTTTCCCTCCATGAAGAGTAGTTTGTTCCATCAAATAAGGGAGCTTCATTTGTGTAGAAAACCATTTGTCCACCCATTTCTTCATAATCTACCTTCCAGTGTTTAAATGGTGTTGAAGGCACCTACTCTGATACCAATTGTTGAAACACACACTGACAGTGAGCGGGGGGGTGAATCCGTGTCTGGAACTTTTGAATACTTTTCACACTTTCATAGATTAACTAAATTAACTAAATAAGATATATGCAGTTCAATTAATTATTCATAAACATGTATAACACAAATTGTATGAAGTAGATAAAATATCATTCTTTTATTTATTTAGCTTGAATGAATACAAATAAAATCAATCCTTTAATACCTTCAACTTCAACAAAATATGAGAGATCCAACTCTCTAATACAATACCCAACTTCCAGTTCTCAGATCCAACTGAGCAATGAGGAATCCAACCTCATAACAAGACCTATCTTCTTGATCTCAGATCCAACTGAGATGTGAGGAATCCAATCCTCATGACACGACTCAGCTTGTAAATAGGCACCAACTTGATAGAATGAACTTTCATTCAATCTATTATATATATATACACCAAGACATACTCTTTCCTTCATATTCCTTTACTTATATAGTCCTCCAAAGGGTGCCACTTTGAAACAATGTGTCCTTTTGGAATGAAACATTGCACTGCTTCATTTAATTAACACAAATGGTTACTTTTATTAATTAATTTTAGTACACCAATTTAGACAATGATTTTTTGTATGAATATTTTGGCGTGATGGAAATGAATTTTAAAATTCTACAACATGGGTTTTTTGGATTACATGCCGAGTTATATGAAATGCGAGAAATTTCCCTAGAAAGTGTGTGAGGTGGCTGGTACAGACGGTTCTTTGAAGAAAACTTTCCTATATTTTCATTTCGTCGTCGGATTCCAGATCAACTTTAGTACATATTACCTTTTCACGAATGTCTAAATCGACCTACACATATCTCCTTTGTTGGTGATTATTTACACTCAACCTGTAAACATTTTACTTGATGGTTATATTAAAATCAGTTCCCTCTCAGTTGCTAGTCACTAAATATTTGACTTGGTCTCACCCTTTTTCGTATTTGCTTCCTCATTCAACCGACAAAAATCTTTTTGGTCGACTCAACTAGGAGAAATTTTGACTTGAGTATTTCAATTCTCGTCGACCCATCTTGCTTCATCCTCGACCCAACTTGTATTTAAGTTTTCTTGGACTTCAACCTTTAGGTTACTTATTTCTTGAACTGACTCGACTTGGAAGAAAACCAACTTGAAAAATTTGACTTTGGTCATCTTGAATTTCTTTGACCGACTTGTATTCCCTGACTCAATTTTCATTCAAATTCGACCTTTAGTTGGTCGACTTGTATTCGAATTGTCTTGAAATCAATCGACTTGTCTTCTCCAACTTCCATAAATCTGCAGGCTTGCAGTTGGTTGACTTGTCTTCAACTCGTCTTGTAGTCAATCGACTTCCAGTTAGTCGAACTTATTGTTTTTTTAATCAACTCAACTTGTGACTCGATGGTGTCAATGCTTCACCACCAAACATCTTCCATTGACATTCTATCTCATCTCTGGACCCTTTTTCAATTGAAATTTTTTGAATCACTTTTACTGAACCATGTCTTATTAACTTCTCTATTTGTGATTTGTATGGATCCATATTGGATTATCCATTTACCCTTTTTATCTGGACAGATTCTTCACAATTTCTTCTTTTGTGCATGGATTTTAATGACACAATATCAACCTTATACAATATAGGACGAGTGTATCAAGATCATATAATATATTAGTTAATATTATCTTTATATTGATATTCAAGTCACCTTCATAACATTATGTCCAATATTGACAATTCTTGACATTCAAGCCACCTTCATAACAATATGTCCAATATTAGCAATGCTTCTCAAACCAATCAATCAATGATACTTCACCTATTTATCAATTGACATCAATGACAACCAAATTGCCAACAACATATACAACCTGCATTTTTACATAACCTGATATATATATATATATATATATATATATATATATTGCATGTGCTAAGTGCTAGTTATATATATTTTATCCATATATTGGATTATGAGTGGTCATGGCATGAAAATTACCAGTTTGGAGGAAATTGGGCAAATTTTGCATTTCTAGCTTGTGTATGTATTTTAATTTGCATGCACAATTATCGTTTTACAAGCCATATTCATACTTTATACATATAAGTTTCATATTCATAAAAACAAAGATAAATATATGCAATTACCATTGTTATAACAAAATGTCAAGTACATGAAAATACTTATGTTTTACTCAAACATATTGCAAATAAGATGAGAATGGTGTTGTATATGTGTATAACTCAATCTCAAGTAACTTTTAAAGTATTACAGGAATTGATACGTGACTATACACATTCAAACATGTCAACAACTATATACACTCATACATGTCATTAACTGCATAAAATAAAATACATTGTTAACAAACTGACGAAATAATGATATATTGTTATGGGAAAAAGTTTCACAAGGATCTCACTGAGTAGATCAGTAAGATATCCCTAGGATAAGCCTAGATATCCTAGACATGAGAGATTTTATATTCCTAAGGTTCTCCCTAGATCTAATTATATTTATTTTCTTTTAATCGAGAAGGGTGTTGAAAATACCTTTTGATCGATGGTTTTCCTCATGTATCCAGTTAATGTAGCTCTTGAGATCCAACTTCAGCTCCTACGTTCTACTTCCTGCATAAAAGGAGACAAACAACTACCGATCTACTATTCTTCTAGTGTTAGGAAATTCAAATCTAAGAGAGCTATCCTGATCTATTTTTCACATGATTAGATCCAAACATTTGCAAATGAAATACAAACATATTCAGGGGGGAAACCAATGATCTATTAATGAATATAAGAGAAATACATCAATTTACATACCTTATATTTTGATGTTTTCTTCCTAGTTCCAGGATCTCGATGCTCTTCCTTAGCCTCTTGAGCTTCTCTCTCTATTCTGACAGCATAACCACCCTAACAAATATCATTCCCATCTCCTTGGTTTGGCCTCTTCTTATAGTATTTTAGAAGATATTGGAGATAGGCTTCATGACATGTGAATTAGGTGGATACAAGTCGTGGATAGCTTGATAGCATGTGAAATAAGCAATTACAAGTCATAGATAGGCTTGATGGCATGTGAACTAAGCAATTATAAGTCATGCACAAGTTTCATGCTTAATTATGAGTTTTTGCCAACCTGTTATGAAATTTTTCTCTATTATGATATTTTTTCTCAAGTTCTATGCTCAATTATGAGCTTTTTCCAACTCACTATGAACTTTATTTTCAATTATGAGTTTATTCTCAATTATAAAATAATTCTTATTTCATAATTATGAAATTGTAATAAAATAATTATTTCCTTGTGAAATAATTATGAGAATTTCACTCAATTATGTAATTCTAGCCTCATAACATATAATAACATGCTTTCACAACCTATGGTGAAAAATACAAGTATAACATATATATTACATATTTAAATGTAATTACATGGAGTACATGGTATACAAATCGATATTATTTTGTAACTACCCTACGCTACTTGGGAGGTTTCTGTAAGCCTTTCTCTTGAGATTAAGAAAAATATGTAGATCCTCTCTTTATTGTTTTAGAGGCTTCTGATTGTTCTGTAGTTGTAGTAGGCACATGTTGTAATTGTTTGTCTAGATCTTTAATTTTCTTTGCATAATTTTGCAATCTCTCTTTCAATATTTTTTTTATTTTTCTTGTTTTTTCAACATATATGTGTTCTTCTTACACCTCTTTTCATTGGTCTTTTGATTATTTTCAATTAGCTCATTTTGTGTTTTCATTTTGGATCAAATGTCATCCAATTGACCCCTTATTTTTTTTACTTCGTTCTCAAGCTCTTGTTCCCCCAAATATTGTTTCTCGAATGTAGCAGACAAAATTGGCACGGCCTCAATTACTATTGTACTCTGTAATTTCTACTACAAAACAAAAATTTGATATTTCAACATTTGTATCTCCGTGTCACATCCCAAATGATATGCCTTTTGGTTCTACAATAGTTCATTATTGAGATCTTTAATATTTTCATCTATCATTATCTTCAATGATTCCACCATTGGTGATGGGACATAGTGATCAACTAGAGCACTACTTAATACTTTAGTTTCATGATACATCATCTTTTTTCCTTCTCTAGATTTTTCCAAGTGTTTTGAAGGAATTGGTTTGTTGGACTAGCATGGATTATATCTTTACCCTTACCCATACCTTGAATTTTACCTGTATCCCAATGTTTGCCACTTTATTTGCTATGAATTTCTATTTCCTTTTCAAGTTTTGTACTCTTCTCTTTTGTTGCATTGCCCTTACTTTTACCTTTTCCCTTATCCATACCCTTAATTTTACTTCCATCCTTATTGTTGCCACCTGTTGATATTATGGTAGCCATGGGAGGTATTAACCTCCTCCTGTAATCTTTGAAAATACTAGAATATTTCGAGAAGCAAGAGAAATCTTAAAACGTTGGATAATAACCCTAGAAGACAAGTGAGATCAAGAGAATATTTAATATTGAGTTATTAGCCTCCAGAAAGAGAACTTAGCCTAGACAAGTGAGATAGAGTAGCATAAATAGAGGGTGCTAGAGCTCATTTGTCACTTTTACTCTCACAACTGCATAAGACTGGTGGTGCACAAGTTTGGAGAGGGAATGCAGTTGCAGCTGCTGCCACTGGGATTTTGGCTTTTGGTTGGAATTTCTCCTGGTTATGGTTTGGAATTTCTTTTTGGTATTTGGTTATTCTTTCTTGGTGCGCTATCCTTGGAGAAAGGTGTGCTACCTTTGTTGGATATTGGTCTTCTTCCAGAATTATTCTTTCTGTCAAGATTAAGGTTCTTGGGGGTGGCCTTTGTGCCTATGGTTCAGTGACAATATTTCTATATTGTCTATGGAAAAACAAGAACATCTCTTTATTTCTAACATTTTATGGGCCCACACTATCTTCAGACAGTCTAACCACTGGAACATAGATTGGAAAGTTATGTTTTAAGCTTGTTATGGCACCAGTTATAGCAGTAGCTAGGTTTTCTGATTATGCAGCTGCAACAAATCCTAACCCTTATGTTCAGGAACTTATGATGAAGCATTTGACCTAATTCCTTGAGATCCTAGTGCGCCCTAGCCTAGTGCACTTCTTGGTACTCTAAGCTAGCAAAAAATTCAGGTTTGAACCTTTGGTCAAAGTCAAAGTTTGATTGGTCAAAGTCAAAGGTTGATTAGTCAAAGTCAAAGTCAAAGGTTGACTTTTGGTCAAATTGATTTTGTGGTCAAAGTTGAAATTTTAGAGTTTCTAGCTTGTTATAATCATTGAATCTTCTGATTAAGTTTCTAATCTCTTTTTGTCAAGATGGTATCTAGTTTCAGATTGGAAGACAAGTTGGACGATGCTATGAGGTTTCAAAGGTATGCACTTGTATATGCTATCTAAGTTATATCATTTAGAAAAACATGAGTGTGTTTGCAAGGAAAGTACTAGAGACCTTATCAGGGATGATTTTAAGGATGTAAATTTATTTTAAAATGTAGAAACCTTGGCGAATATTACTAATTCTTCATATGCCAACTATAAAAGTTTTGGAGATATTTTTTGTTGGCCCTCGACCAAGTTTTGAGGAAACCTTGGTCAAGTTTGGAACACCTTTTGTACTTCGACGCGAGGATCGAAGATGAAGCGCCATGGCAAAGCTGAGATGGAGGATCTCACTTGTTTTGTGGGTTATGTGGACCCAACAAGGGGTTCATTAGAGTTTTGTAATGGGTTATGGGATTTCGGCCCATGGATTTGTTGGATAGCTGAAAGGGGAGGTGAATCAGTTGTCACTGTGCTTAAACTATTATGCCCATTTTAAACTCTTCACAGAACACTCAATGACGATCACAATGATATAGAGAAGTAAGTGGTAGAATATTAAACATCAATCACACACATGAAATATACATAGACAGATATTTTCTGAGGAAACCCATAAAGGGAAAAATCTCTTCTTATTGATATGATAAGTAATCTTTATTTTCTTTACATTATCAAACTTATGAGTTCCAACGCCTCTTGAGGCTACAACCTCGGTTTTGAAAGCTACAACTTGCTGATAGCACCAATGCTCAGTTTTCTCTAGCACCCACTAGAAGGAAGCACCAACTCTCTGGTTTCTCTAGCACCCACTAGAAAAAAGCACTAACTCCCTAAGTGTTCCAACACCAATTGGATGGAAACATAAAATTCTAGTCACACGGGCACCAACCTGTATAACAGGGAACAACAATTCTCCATTGCACCACCCTGCCACCCTAGTATTTATGACTGCAACCAGATGGAACCTACAACTCCCTGTGTTCAAGCGCCCACTTGAAAATCTGAGGACACCAATCCTCCCTATAACCTCCCAACCACCCTGAAATATAAATATTTTCTTTCTTGAATTTATTACAGTGATACAACATTTATGTATGGCTTACCAGTCTCATCATTGTTATGCTACACTTCTCTGCTCTACCTGCATCATTGTCTCTCTCTCCTTGTGTCTGCTGCACTTTCTATTCTTCTCTCTGTCTCTACATACGCACCTCATCTTCCTCTTCCTCTCTCAGATATGCATCCATGTTCTATGCGCTATGCCTCTTCTGTGTATTTCATCTCCTGCACACATCATGCTTTTACCCGCATGAATAACTTTCAACCGAAGCAACCAACTCTTCTTTGTTCTGTGTATATTTATAATGCCAAGACCTCTGCCACATCATATAGATAACTCTTCGTCCCCTCTGGTGATTACAATGAGTCTGTTTTTCATACATGGTCATTATGCTAAGACTGTTCATCATTAGTGTCTATTCCTAAGATTCTTTGCCTTTTCTGGCAGTGCGACACTTCTCTGTCACAATTGAGCTTATCCTCTCTGTTATAGTTACAGTCTTTGATGCTTTTTCCATCTGTCAATCATCGCTATGATGAGTCTTCATTCCACTAGTGGTTACCTTGAGACTCTTCAACTCCTCTGGTGGTCACCCTGAGATTCTTCGAATTCTCTGGTAGAAGCAATCAGTCATTTTATGTAGTTATTGAGAGTACCTCCGCGCACTCATGTCTTTGGCGCCCTTTTTTTATCTCTGAGAAATATACACAGTGGGGGTTAGCTCTTCTTACTAAGCCCCTACCTTCCACATGATCACGGTTGTGACTAGATGCCTATCCAATAGGCGCTTCACAACTTCGCATTTTGGGATATCCAGCTACGAGTTGCCTCAGACGCAGCCAGGATCCTGGCAACCCTGCAAAAGAATTGACATGTCTCATGTCCCTTTCTGGAATTTCCATTTATGTCGGAGACGATGTCTAACCACCACCAACCACCTTTATAACTGCTTCCTTGGGATTGGGAACGGATCGGACAACTCTGCATTCTTGGAACATGGAATATTTCTCACGCTGCCACCTAGATCGGCTAAATGGCCTAATGGATAAGGTGTGGAGGCTGGTGCAAAGACTGGGGCACATAATTGGAAGTGGTGGATGAGCGGTGACTAGGAAGGGATGAGGGGAATCAACGAATGAGGAGGTGACGGGATGTGATTGGTCGAGGGAGGACACGCTGCTTATGAGGAGCAATGTGGAAAGGAGAGGGAGAGATGTTGGAAGGCAAGAGGTTGGAACAAGAATAAGGTGGGACAGGATGGCACTGAGTGGAGGTGAGATATGGAGTGGAATACAGGTGGCGGAAGATGAAATGTGGAAGCAGTCATGAGGGGATGATAGAGGGACCCTCTTCAAGCCGCCAATTTCAGACCCCCCTCCCTTCATTAAAGGAAGAATAGCGGGGGGGGTCCAGAATCCACCCTCAGCCGCAGATCCAGGAACCTTGATCCTATCCGCTCAAACTTGCGCTCTCGATTCCGGACCCTCCCCTCCGCCTTAAAGGTAGAAAGGCAAGGGGGCTCCAGAATCCAACCTTGCCCGCAGATATGGGCACGCAGATCCTGGCCGCCCAGTTTTGTCCACTTCTTAACGAAACGCACATTGTGCCCCAAACTTAGGATAAGGGGGGTTTTACTCCACTTCTTGCCATCTTTTTGCCAAAGGGGGTCGCCTATTAGGAAAAGTACCCCCCTACATGTTTAGGTGCTAACAAATTCCATGGACTCTGACATTGAAGAGAAACATGAGGAAGAACATGAATATTCCAAGAAAGAAAGAAAAGTCAGAACAACCAATTAAACCAGTTTGAACCCACTAAAAGTAGTCAAGAAGAAGGAATGGAAGGAAGTTGTGATGAAAAACAATGTATGTGAGAAATTATGAAAAATACTTAAGAATTGATAGATACAAGGCGAGACTCATGGCTAGAGGGTTATCCCGGAAAGAGGGAGAATTTATGATGACAACTTGTTCCAGTAACCAGACATACCTCTACTTGAGCCATTATATATCATGTAGTATCCATGGGTTGGAGTTTACATTAGATGAATGTAAATATTGTTCTTCTCAAACAGAGTAATTGAATAAGAAACGTATGTAGAGAAACCTCAAGGTTTTGAGGTATACTAGAAAGAGACCCTTGTATGAAGATGGAAGAAGACCTTGTATGGATTCAAGAAAACTTGGTGTAGATCCTCTCATGTATAGCAGAAGCATGGTGAGAACTTCCTATGATAGAGGAAGTATATTGAAATAGTTATTTAGAAGTCCGGGATGATGGATTGCAAATCCATGGAAAAATCCCATGATGACAAATCTGAAGAAGTTGAGAGACTCTAATCCAGTAGACCTGTCTCTGTATCGACAATTGATTATCTCGTTAATCTATTTGGAGAATACTCAGCCAGATATTTTTTTTGTGGGACGTTTAAGTTATGATATACAAATGCATGGATTTATCGATTCATATTGGGTAGGGAGTGCAGATGATAGAAGAAGTGTTTCTTGGATATGTTTCAGTTTGAGCTTTTCCATGATGTCATGAGATAGAAGGAAACAAAGTTTGTTGCACTCAGCACTACATAAGAAGAGTATATTGTAGCTTGCGATGCTTTTATGGAAGCAAAGTGGCTCCGTAAGTTGGTTTCTGGACTGTCTGATCAGGTGTTAGATTCGACCGTGATCTATTGTGATGATCAGAGTTGTGTGAAGCTTTCATAGAACCCCGTGTTCCATGACAGGTTGAAGCACATTGATATCAAGCATTATTTTCTCTGTGATAAATTCTAGAGGGGAGAAGTGGTTCTTCAATATATCTGCACAAATGGGCAAATAACAGATATTTTGGTAAATCCTCTCTCCAAGATGAAAAGTTTGTGTACTTAAGGGACAAGCTAGGGCTTGTGGAGAAGACTTCCTTATTGAAAAATGAAGATATTACTCCCAGGTTGGGAGGGGGCACTAATATGTTATTGATTTATGGACAGTCATTTTCCATTTCAAAAAATGGTCCAGGATGGGTAGTTCCTTTCTAGTTCGGAAACTGGTTCGATATTTCTAACGAACAATCATTTTCTAGTTTGGAAAATGGTCCAAATCGGACATTCATTTTCGTAATGAAAATGGTCCGATAGATTGTTGATGTACCATAGACAGTGATTCCCCTTGTGGCCAGTGTGGGGGAATGTTCTAGGACAGTCATTCTTCTTGGAATTCACTCTGAGTAGTGGTCAAGTAGAATGGTCTTCCTCACTGGGAAATCATTCTTTCGAAGTTCACATTTGTGAGTAGTTTCAAAGAATGGTCTATTTTGGAGGTTGGTGCAGGATATTCACTTCCATAGGAAATGGTCCAGACAGTCATTCCCAATGGAAAACTCATTCTCTCCATGTTGCAATGTGATTAGTGTCAGAGGAATGGCCCAGTTAGGTGAATGTTCAAGGTTTAACAATCAGGGGCAAGCATTCCCTAAGGAAGACTCATTCTCTCTAGGTTGCATTGTGATTAGTGTCGGAGGAATGGCCCAGTTAGGTGAATGGTCTAGGATCATAAATCAAGGAAACGTATTCTTATATGATTGGGAAGAATAGTCCAGATAGCACATGGCTGATGTTTTACTTTCTAAGGGAAGATGTTCTTCCATATCTCACATATGTGAATGGAAGAATGACACAAATGAATCAATTTGTATCATGATATTGTTTATACAGGTTGATATCAAATGATATGATTGTTGTGGAGATTGTATGTCTATGGATAGTATTTGTATGATATTGTGGTGGATTTGATCCACTGATAGTGACTATGTGTCACTGGATAGTAGTTGTGTGCTACTAGGTGTGGTTGTGTACCACTGGATAGTAGTTTTGTATTATTATGGATGGAAACAATTGTGTTCTATTGGATGGAAGTTCTTTGATTTCCATGGAGAATATCACTAGTGTTGGAGATGATTGTCATCTAGATGGATGGTTAGTGTGTTGATGGATAAACATTCTCCAAGAGGAGAATGGTCTAGGCTGACAGATTGTTGATGTATCATGGACAACTATTCTTCTAGGACGTATGTCTGGATTAGAAGAATAGTCTGTGTATCCCATGGCGTGGCTTCCAACATCTGTTAAAACAATTATTCTTCTAGGAAATATGTCCATATTAGAAGAATGGTTCTTGTATCACTCTATGGAGTGAGTGACTTATTCAGCATCATGTTGGATTACTCAGATGAAGTATGGCTTTGAGAGATGATGTAGTTGATGCTATCAGATGATATTGATAGTGATGATGTTGTTTGTGAGTTTATCTACGTGATCATGAGATAGCCCGTGTGGCTATGATGATGTTATCGGTTGAATGGTTGGTTTGGGCTCAAGACCATTTCCTTTAATACCTCCCTAGCTAGGAGGGAGTGTTGATATTATGGTAGTTGTGGGAGGATTTAACCTCCACATGTAACCTTTGACAAGACTAGAATATTCTAGGAAGCAAGAGAAAACCTAAAATGTTGGATAATAACCCTAGAAGACAAGTCGGCTCAAGAGAATATTTAATATTGAGTTATTATCCTCCAAAAAGAGAAGTTGGCCTAGTCAACTGAGATAGAGTAGTATAAATAGAGGGCGCTAGAGCTCATTTGTCACTCTTACTCTCATAACTTCATAAGATTGGTGGTGCGCAAGTTTGGAGAGGGAGTGCAACTGTAGCTACTGCAACTTGGATTTTGTCTTTTGGTTGGAGTTTCTATTGGTTATGGTTTGGACTTTCTGCTTGGTTTTTGGTTATTATTGCTTGGTGCGCTAGCCTTGGATAAAGGTGTGCTACCTTGGTTTTCTATTGGTTTGGTTCCAAAAATATTTTGTCTATCAAGATTAAGGTGCTCGGGGTGGCCTTTGTGCCTATGGTTGGGTGACAATATTGCTATATTGTCTATGGAAAAACAAGCATGTATATTTATTTATAACACCACCTTATTTAGTAAGAATTTTTGTTTCCTTTTTAAGTTCTCTAATCTTCTCATATGCTTTAAGAAGTGCCATATTTTTCCAATTCAACATATTATCTTGGTTATGATTTTATTTCTTCAAACTGTCCGATTTTTTCTTATATTCTTCAATCTTTGAATTATGCTTCTGATGTAGATGTATCACTATATTTTCAAATTCAACTTTAAATATTTGAATAATTCCCTCTTTCTCCTTCAAACTATTTTTTAATACATCCACCTCCAAATTATTTTTAGTATTCAATGGAGATATTTTCAAAACTTTTGGTCCGCTTTTCATTTTTTTTTCAAGATTTTCTATAGTTCTTATATATGTAGTCAATGATGTTTCATACATTTCCTTGGCATCATCAATATCCATATAAGAGTCCTCTATAATGAGGGATACCTCATTTTTTAATTCATCTATAATACTATCTTTTCCATGTATTTTGATTTTTCATTCTTGTACTTGCCTTGCAATTGCATTTTCCATATTTATAATTTTCTTCAAGAATCCCATATTAACGAAGTGTTTCATTTCACACTTTTCCTCCCAGGTGTATATAGAGGAAGAATCCTCCATTTCAATAAGTTGTATGTAATGCATCATTATATCCAATGCCTCTAAAACGAATATGTTATCAAAAATTTATGTTGGACTGTTCACATTTGAACTTGGAGAAGTAGAACCAACACCCATAACAAGGACATTATACTCAAGTAATTCCATTTTAGGAGGGATTATGTTAATTATAATTTCTAAAGTAACAAAAATATCATCATTGCATGTTTCCATATAATGGTCCATACCTCCCTTTTCCTTGGATTCATTCATAGGTTCATGTAGGTCTCTTAAAGTTATGACAACATTAACTTCATCTTCAAAAACTCTATCAGAAGTGATTTCCACACCATCAACTACAGACTGTCTAGGTACTTCTTCAATGTGTTTATTTATTTTCTATCTCCTAATTGTAACATACCCGACCCCTTAAATGGTCTTTTAAGGGGTGGGGCATCATAATTTCATTTTCCTTAACTATCTCAAATCCTAACTCTAGGGTTTCTATCATGCCCTTCTCGTACAAGACTTTCCAACCTCTTCCTTTATGCTCAAAACCGAGATCAGAACTGGAAGATATACCTCTCCCAAGTCTTCTGGAGTGCCAAGTCTCTAGACTGCGCGATTATTACATCATGCATCCACAAAAAATCAATGATTCTAATTTACTTCGGGACTCTATGCTTCAGTGAATTCCAAAGTACTCACAAACAAAAACCTCTGAAGTGCAATCCTTCCAGAGTTTCAGATATCTTGACACGCGTCCTCCACTACCAATGGTTACGATGAACTTCGGCGCTTCGACCTTTGGGAGTTCTCAACTCTCACAATGAGCCTTCCTCTGAAGTGACAGATATTATAACACCTGTCCTCTGAGATATATGGCTTAGGTGAACTCCGATATTCGGGCCTTCGGGAGTTCTTGTTCCACTTTTCTCAGAAGGGGCTATCCTTCGAAGTAACAGATCGCACACCACGCATCCCCAAACGATGGATGGTTGAGATCCTCTTCATTACTCCGAGCTTCGGGGATTTTCTTAAGCACCAAGTTTCAAATCCTTCAGATTTAATGATATAATGACACACATCCCATTTGATGGATGGTTAAGATCTCCTCCGTATCCCTGCGACTTCAGGAGTCTTCAACCTTTTTCACCTACTTCCTTCTGGTGTGTTAAACCTCTAGAGTACAGTATCTGGTGCCATGTGTCTTCCGGTGCCAACAGCTAGGATGGACTCTGACACTTCAGGCCTTTTGGACTCTCTACAATACTATACCCCAATTCCTTCGAAGTCTGAAGTCCCAGACTCTCCGAGTTCTAGTCACTTCACCAACCACTTTGGCTAGGCGGGCTCATACCAGGGGATGACACGTGTAAGGGGTCATGGGTGACATGTGTAAGGGGCCAGGGGTGACACGTGTCGCATTCCAATAGTCATAAAAGGTCTACGAAAATCACAAATCAAGCTGACATGTGGCACATCGATCGTGTGTCCACATCACCCTGGTGATGTCAGCGTGCCACCAGGGACTGACATGTCTAAGGGGCTAGGGGTGACACGTGTCACATTCCAATAGGCATAAAAGGTCTACGAAAATCACAAATCGAGTTGACATGTGGCACATTGATCGTGCGTCCACATCACCCTGGTGACGTCGACTTTCCACGTCACACCAGGATGACAAACTTCTAACATCCCTCAGATCTCACGGTCGAGATGTAGCCACATGGATCCATAGATCCACGACTGACGTTACTTCGCAACTCCGGCCTTCAGGAGTTTCATGATGCAAACTCCTCTTTTCAATCGAATTTGGTCAATGTTGGGATGACCACAACCCAGATATGACGATTAAGAATAATCCCGAAGCGTCCTCGAATCGAAGACTCTTATTACTTTGGCCTTCGGAGATTTTCGAGACACCACACCTCAAATCCATGAATGCTTAGTTTCCGGAATAAAACATATAGTGCCACGTGTCCCTTGTATATCGATGGCTGAGAGGGATCTCGAAGGATCCTTAGATCTAGGGTCCACATTACTTTGTGACTCCTGCCTTTGGGAGTTTTGTGATGAAAAATGTCTCTTTTCTTCCAGAGTTGGTCAGCGTCGGGTTGACCATAGCCCAGATCTGACTGTTAGGAAAGAACCTGAAGCATCCCCAGATCAATGGTCCTAGTCACTTCGTGGCTCCGACATTCGCGGGTTTTAGCTTCACTGCCACTCCATTTTCTTGAAGCAAGACTTCGTCAGAGTACCATGTGCGGGTCCCTCCTCCTAAATGATAGAAGAGTAGGTGAGGCTCCAAATGATATCCCCAAATCTATGGCTCTCCTTTACTTCGTAGCTTTAGCATTCGGGGAGTTTGATGATATAGAATCTCCATCCTCCTAGAGTAGAACTTTGTTGAAGTTCTCTCAGTGTAGATCCAATGGCTGAGGGGACCCCCAAACACTCTTGATCGGTGGTTCATGCTACTTCACCATGGGTAGTTGGATCCTAGTTTAGACGGTGAGATAGGTTCACCTAACCACTAGGGAAATCATTCATTGACAGTCACTTTCCAGTAACCAAATATCTTGATTAAATCAACCAATTTAAGGTTGGTAAGGTCAGAAATACTCTGAAGTCCCATACTTCCGGAGCTCTAAAGACAGGATCACATATCTCCCTTAATCTTAGCTTAAGGTTCCTAGGTGTTGGTCATATGGGTCCTCCCGAATGGATCTCGTCCACTCGTCTTCCAAACGAAGAGGTATCCCTTTTCAAGGCTTGAACCTCGTTATCCTTCCTAATATTTATCATGAAATGGTTAAGGACTTGGGCATGAAATCTTGATCACACAACAAGGAGTCTGAAAGAGATATCCTTATCTCAGTTTTCCTAAAGGATTATGTCCCAAGAAGCCTCAAGGGATAAGTTGGGGCATACGGAATATCAGTCATAAGCATAAGTTCACAAGGAGATGAATGCATACACATATCATGACCATTCCACACAGAAACCATTTATAGATACATATATATAAGTCCATGCATTCATCCATTATTTCAGTTCAATACACAAAGTATGAAAACACTTATTAGAACCAGAGGATGTGATGTGACTGCTGAAAGGGGTGCCCCTTTCCACCCAACCATAGGTTCAGTCACTCCTAACGTATTTACCATTGGCCACCCTCGAGATAGACCATGATGCTTTGAGATTGAATCTTTTCTTCCAGCTCAATATAAATCAATAATTTTCTGCAGCGTGCCCGAGAAACTGAACTTAATCTTATTTTTTTTACTTTCTTCAAGGGCATGATGTCATTTTTTAGCCAATAGGTGAGGGAAATCTATGACCCTGTCTTCAAACCAATAAATGACTAGCCTCATGTAGTCACCAGAAATATCAATCTTATGATGAATCATAATTGTCCTAAGGAAAATTTGAATTAAATACTTGTATAGTCCCTGGGGAACATCTATCATTCTTAAACTGTTCCTGTGGACATATACCTTTTTCCCACATATTTTAGTGGCCATCTCCATCTTTTCTACCTTGGGGGTTTTTTTGGAGTTAAATGTTTCTCCCCCTCTATTTGGAATTTTTGTTTCTCTTGAAAGAAAATCAATGTCTAGGTAAATGCTCTAGCCAAATAGTTTTAGTTCCATAGTTATGTTATCATAAATAATTATGACCATATCTATGATTCTTATCATTTTCGAAATGGAGGGGTCCAAACATAAAGTCAAAAACCTATTCTCTTAAGATATTTAGCATACATGTTGGAAAATTCATTGTGTCTCTCCATGCTTAAACACACTCATGGAATTTGTTGATAGTGAACTTTTCATCATGAGAACCATTTGTTTCAACTGTTGCGCCCATTGTAGAGGACGCCCCTATTCTAATCACATCCATGGTTTTATGGGTTCAAATTTGAAATAATTTTTTGAGGAAAGCCTACTAACAGGAATGGACATTGTGAAATGGAAGTCGTGGAATGCATGCTCACGCTGAGGAAACCCTTGGCAGGAAACTGATTTAAAAAAAAAAGATTTAGGGCTATATTTGTGTATTTTTCTATAAAACACTTTTGAAAAAAAAAAGTAAATTAATATTTATAGACAGGATATTATTTATTACAAATAACACCTTTAAAAAACTGGACGTGCATTTTTATAAGCACAATTAAGTAGATTTGTAGCATTTTTTAACAATGGACTTGGGATTTTTGAGAATTAATGAAAAAATTCCATCCTCTAAATGAGGGGAAGTACTCGGGGGTTTTCCTAGCCAGGCGTTGTAACTTGGAAAAAAAAAATGATTTCCAGAATGTGTCATGGTAATTTTGATAGAAAAATTACAAATGTTGCCAATTATAATACAAACACACACACTCAATCTCAAATTAAATGGTAAGAAAAATATCTTGCATGCATTTGAAATCAATCATAGGTTTGGGAGACTTACAAGTACTTCAAGTTTATAAGATTTGGGACTCGGGAAACAACTCAACATACAAGGTTAACTGCATATGTGTGTTTCCAAATAGATGGTCAAACATGGGTTTAGGTTTGTTATAATATATGCAATAGAAACATAAATCATATACAATGGATCAACATCCATTTTCATTCATATTCCTATGAAAACCATTCAAATGGGCCAAGTAAGAACCATTTAGGTTTTAGGACAACATAGGGATGTGTAACATGTCAACGACATGCATTTTTATAGTCCAGGTGTGCAATTGTCATTAACACGTTGTGCATGTTCCTCCTTGATATGTAAACATGCAATCCCATGCCCTCAACGTGCAATTTCAAATTGAGATGTGCGTTTTCCCCTTTTAGGACATGCATTTTCCGAAATACCATGTTTTCATGCATTTCATAAGGTCAACATACAATAACCAACACAGGGCATGTATTTTTCTTCCTAGGGCATGCAATTGTTATTTTCCCTGTTTTTGTGCATTTTATGCATTTGTCCTTTTGAAGGCGTGCATTTTTCACCATGGGGCATGAATAATTTATTTGAAGGAATGGATTTTTCATAATCCTATATATCCCTTATATAATCATACCAATTTCACCATTGGGCATGCATTTCAACAAGGCCAGTTTTAACAATTTGACCTCTTTGTTTTACAAGGAAGTGTTTACCCTTTATTCACAGTATAAGGTTTTTTGTTTGAAGATGCCCAAAATTTCCTCTAAAATGAAATCGTAAGGAATACAATATTTTATGCCTTATTGTAGGATGGGTATATTACAATTTTCCACCCATCCAATCCTCATTGTTTCCATTGTTGATTTTTCATGCCAACCATTTGGAAAATAATGGAAGGAATAACTGGTTTTATTTTATTGCATAAAACTATAATTCAAGCTTATTATAGTCTCCACATATAAAAATGCACAATCACACGTAAGAAATACATGTTTTGTTTTTAAACTCTAATTTCTTCCCTTGTGTAAAATGCATGCCAGGCTTCACAAAAATGCACGCCCATGTCTTAAAACACCTCCAATTTGAATGATTCAAGTTGTTGAGGGTCTATTAGATAATCTACACATGTGTACATATTTTTATTTTCATTTTCAAACATAAATGTGGCTTCTTTGTAAAATAGGCAAAATATGCCTTGTAAATTGAAAGACCAAAACAATAGAAAGTGACCTAATGGAAATGCACACCCATGCTTCTATACAGCTATAAATTTAGTTATAATAGATTTGGGGTGAAGATAATAACATTATAAATCTACCTGTATCACCCTAAGTGCAGTTTCAAATGAAATAGAACTTCTACCTTGAACCAATATTGAATAATTTTTATAAAATGGAGGGTAAAAATTGTCTTTCTCTAAAATGCACTCCCATGACTCATATGACCTCCAAATTGAGTAATTCAAATTCTGGAGTTTATATTTTATCATTCTACATATTTTAATACATTTATTTCTTCATTTTCAACCCAAAACCCCTCTTATGTGCATAGAGGATAAAAATTGCCTTGTAAATGAAAAAGAATGCATAAAGGGAAAAATGCATAACAAATCATGAAAACAGGGCATGATGAAAAATGCATGCCCTGCAAAGAAAAATCCATCTATGCAGTTGGTAATTTACGTGTTACAAGTTACAGTATTGTGGATATGTTGTAAACCCTAAAGAATGTATACTAGGGTGATATCTCAAGTTTTTTTCCCTTTCCCTAATTTCAACAATATTGGATTTTGACTCAGTGCGAAAGGTTGGAGGATGCATGCCAACCATTTAAAAAAACTTTTTACAAATGTTGGAAGGATTTTCCCCAACTTTTTGACAAAATGGAAACCACAAAATTGTTTCTCTTTCCTTTAATTCCTCTTATATGGGGTCATAGATCCTCTTCCTCTATATTATGTGTATTAGTTTTTTTTGCCTATATAAATGCATTTATATGTGTGAAATGGGTATAATATATTCGTATATTGTACTAATATTGCTTCATTGGATTTGGTTGTAATAGTTAATTACAATGTAATATAACATTACTCCAGAGGAAAATGATAGGATGCTTCAAAGGTTATTTATGACATTGGAAGAAAAGGGTGATAAGAAATGTTATTTCCCTTGCAATAAATGCAGAGGCTTCAATAGAAGAAGAATTTTAATAACAACAACTGAAAGGAATTATAGACATTTTGGACACATTGAAGGGGGGTATGATTATCGTCCCTTGGTAAGTCAGTAATCATTATATGATTTTGTATTGATTGTACTCGTATATCTTTCTATGATTTCAATATTCGTTACATACACTAATATCATTTGATTAAATTTAATTATAAAGAAAGTGCATCCTAAGTGTGATCTTGGGAATGTGCCAAGTAGTAGCAGAAATGATGTTGTACACAACGAGGAAGATGGAGCGAATATTGGAGATCAAGTTAGTCCTATGGAAGAAGATGGCACTGATAATGGTACAGTTGAGAATGGTGGTATAAATAGATTGATCCAAGACACCTTTTGTCCAATGGATGAGAATTTTGATGATATTCATGATGTACCTCTGATTGAGAAGTCACAACAAGCCCTTTATGAAGGCTCGATGACAAATATTCTCTCTGCTATACAGTTGTTGGTGAACTTGAAGGTGTTGAATGGTTTGTCAAACACTTGTCTCACCTAGATCCTAAAGGATGTAACATAATTCATCACATATACATAAAAAGTTTTTTTTTTTTTTTTATCTTTTCTTAGTGTTATTAATTAATGTGTAAATTAACAATGCAATATTTATTATTAATATTCTTTACATTAACTATTTATATTTTCCGTTGTAGATTGTTAGGTAAATTTCTCCTACCATCATCAAATACTTTACTTCGCACATACCGAGAATTATCTTCCATTATGAAATATATTGGAATGGATTACAAATCTATTAATGAATGTCCTAATGATCATGTTATATATTATGGAAAATATGCATTGGAAACAAAATTCCCACAATGTCAAATTAGTAGATATCGAATCGATCAAGTAACAAAACACATGCCTCGCAAGGGTCTTCATCATATCCCCATAATTCCATGTTTGTAGCGACTGTTCAGGTGCCAAAGAATAGCAAAATTTATGGATTACCATGAATGGAACAAAAGTGAAGATGATAGCCTTTGAATGCCTGCAGATTGTTCTGCATTTAGGAATATAAAAAAAAAAGATGGAAATTTTTTAAAGAAAAACCTCGGAATGTTATACCTGCATTGGCAGTTGATGGTGTCAATCCATTTGGTGAGCTTAGGTCTATTTACTTAGTGTGGCCTATTTTTATTATAAACAATAACCTTCCTCCATGGATGTCAATAAAGAGGGAGAACACAATGTTGGCAATGATTGTTCCAGGTATTTGTTTACAATAATGTTTTGAACACAACATTTCATTTGTCTTGTTCGTTGCATAATTTCTTATATACATATATACAAAGTAGTAATGATATGTACTTTCTATTGACATTGTTGGTTATGTGTTGTCATTGATGGAAACATGAATCATTCACGAACAAAGCTATACAACAGGAATCAATCATGAACAAAGTTATACAGTTGGCATTAGTGTCAGAATGTCCAATAAGGTCTGTCTGTGTGTAATGAAGGGTCATTGATGGAAAGAGAATGCAACATAGTAGCAAGGATAAAGTTCAAGAGAAAAAGCGTATGGTAAATGTCATCGATGTAATATTCAATCACTATCAAGGATTGGTCATCTTTGTTATAGGTGCATTTTCCAAAGCTCAGAAGAGATAGTTCTTTTGAAGTCGTGTAGGAGATCAGGTTTCAAAAAGATAATTTTTATAGGTGGAAACCTTTATAAAAATCAAGCAACTGGAGTCGTTCATCCATAATTCGGATGTAAATCTGACCATTGCATCATAGAGGAAACGTACGTAAAGAAGGAGAGAATCATGGCCATATGATTGAAGATTCAAAAGTAAATTAAACCATCAGATCGTGTAGGAGGAACAATGGTCAAATTAGGAGCTGACTACTTCAGATAAAATTACTCGAAGGAAACATATTTTAGCAGAAGAAGAAGTCACGAAGTGGACATGAGTCATCTGATCTCATAAAAATTTTGGGAGTAATATTGATTGTCTGATCAAAATAAAGTGGAAGGATAGTGTTGCACCTATTTTGTCACATAAATGAGAAAAATAAGGGTGCTTACAAGCCCAGTTGGGTCAACTAGGAAAGACACCAGTAGAGGAAAGAGTTATAAGTATAAAGCATAAAAGATAAGCAAAAAATTAAACTAAGAATGATAAAAGAAATTAAACTAGAGTGCATAAGGACATTATAACAAGAAATAAACAATACTCATGCCACCAATGGAAAGGATTGTATTAGTGGAAAGAAAACACCAAAGAAAAAGGCAGACTTTGGGTCCCCTCTTCCTCCAAGGGAGGGCTCTTGGACCCCCAAATATTGAGCTCTTCTTACAAGTAAGGAACTAAAACAAAATGGTGAAGAGAATCCAAAGAACATCCAATATAGAGGTGATATGAATGGCTAACTGATATGGTGATAGCATGCTCTTGATAAGGACAGAGGATCCTCCAAGAGAATATCAGCAGCATAACAATACAAATGAATTACTTGAAAATATAGTGCACCCATGGCTTCCTTTTATAGCATAGCTTTGAGGTATTATGCAACTAGTTCTTAGTGTGAATAAGGGGCCCTTTAGGGCACCTTTAGGTCTTTGACCAGCCCCCCAGTCGGATTCAACCGAGATTTGGATGTCAAATCGACTTGGAAGCTTAACCATAAGTGGGTGGAAGGCCTACCAATATCATAAATGCACCATTTTGAGGTGTGCATGGCTTTTTGTGTCCATAGTCGCGCATGTGCATTTTTACGACTTTATCTGACTGTCGCACGTGCGCGTGTGCCTTGTGTATTTTTAGCGCATGCTGATTTTATTGTTGGTTGTATAGTTTTGGACCTATTGGAAATGAATTTTTGGTCCATGAGTGAACTAATGAGTGTTTTGAAGATGTTGTATTCCTGTAACCATTTGTAGATGAAATTCTGGTGATAACAGATGCACCCTGATGTGTGAAGTTAGGAGCATACGTATAGCCAAAATACATCAATGTTTCTTCTACTGAGAGTACCTGTGTAAGAAAGAGTGTTGTGGGGAGTGTCAGGAGAGACCCATTGGAAGGAGAGGGGAACCTGTAAGACTCAAGCCTTTCCCAAGGTGTGGAAAAAAATAAACCTATGTACAAACAAGGCGGGCATGCCCCATGCTCGTGTCATGTAACTCAAAAAGATGCAATCCAATAACTGAAGTTGTGTGTGGACATAGATCACTACAGCACCCTTCGAGGTAGTTTGATAATAACAGAGGACAATTCTGATGGAGAACAAACTCTGGAAAAGGAAAGGACACCTGTGAGAAGTGTTGGTAATGTGTAGACATTGATAGTCTATCAAATTTCAGAGGTCTTCGGCTAAGATAAAACAACTGCAATAGTCGCAAAGTAAGACCCACCATAACATGAGATAGTGTTGAATTCGAATATTATGGGGGTCAATGATAGCAGAGAACAATGGTGGTTTTCCATGTGTCATTCGAGACTTCTCATTGTAAATGGAATGAGAGTCAATATATTGTCGTCCTTCTGGGAACCGTGTTGATGTCGACAGAAAGGGAGACGTGACTTCCAAGGAGAAAAGGGCTCCCTGAAATCCATTGGATGAGATCAAGAACTGATGAGGTACATGGATGAATTCAAGATGCGGTGAGACTCAAGACTTCCCTTGGTTGGGGAGATATGCAAAGTGGCAGCAACCGTAAAATTGAATCTAGCGTCAGGGGGACAACTAAACGAGGGTGAGTTGTGCCAGAGGTGCAACAAAATGGAAAACCACAAATATCAATAAGGTGTATGGGATGTAAGATACTCGTGGTTTATGGATAATGTAATTGATGTCGGGAAGTGAAAAATTCCCCAACCAAGGGCGACAAGGGTTGCTTTTGCCGGGAAAAGGAAGGTCGCTAAAGGCGACAACAAAAAGCTATTAAAATGCGGAAAAAGGGTTTGTACAATTATTAAAAGAATAAAAACTAAGTTGGAATAACTGTGCAGATAAAGAAACGGGTGCCCTAGTGTAAGATGGCTTGGCCTGATGATGGCGCAAGTTTCTTGGAAAACAAGTGGAGGGTTAGGGCCCCATAGGCGGGTTTCTGTATTAGGGAAAAATATGGAGGACAATTTGCAGAGGGGAAAACTGAAGGTGGATGAAATGGATGGGTAATGATACTACGGGGGTGTAGTCAGAATCGAACTATGATGAAGTAACCTAGGAGTCCATTTGGGCAGGTTAAAAAATGAGGAGAAGGAGTATGTGGCTAGTTCTTGACATTATGTAAGACTATTGGGACTCCCATCCCTAAAGGGTGAAAAAAGCACGAGTGTCAAAATTCCCAGGGGAACTATGAATGGTAAAACTCATGTGGGGGAGAGTTTTACCGGGTGACAGTACCGAAATGTAGTGGAGGTGACAGTACTGCAAATCCGGATATAGGGATCCTAGAGGCAAATATCGGAGGGTGTGACTGGGAGATGCATTTTGATATTCAGAGGGAATGACTACATGCCAGTGTCGATAATATACCTGAAAGGATACTGTTGAGGTGTAATGATCAGGTACCTACACACATGAAAACCGAATACCCGACGTGAACAATATCTGAAGAGAAATATCATATAGCAATTATTCAATAATGTAAGCATGCGTACCTGAGAGCAATATGAGAAAAATGTCCCCCGGGGGCTGAGGATGGAAAATGTCCCGGGGAATGGAATTATGTAGGTAATGGGGTCCTGAGCCCGTGGTTGAAGATGGATCGAAAAACGGGCACCCGGAGCTCCCAGAATTGAGTCGGGAAGTTTGGCAAAATGGACCATATATAGTTGTAGGGCCCACAAAGCCAGCTCATTTGTACCTGTTGACGTATTGAGTGGACGAGTGATTGTAGAGGAGATTTGGAGATTCTGGGAGATCAAGGCAGTCAATTCAAGATTAGCGAGCTTCAGGTTAGTTGTCGTAACCTCCTGCATAGAATTAGGGTTTTTGTTTTTTGGGCAAGGCCCATACAGAGGGTCGTACAGGGGGTTTTGTGGGTGTGGGCCCCTAGTGTGTGGGCGATCGATAAATTCACGCACATGAGTGCGCGCCTGTAAGGCGGACATCGTGCACAGGGGTGCCCTAATGAGGAAAATAGGCACACATGGAATGCATGGTTGTGCAAGGAATAGAAGCGCATACATGCGTGTCTATATTCCTAACAGTTGCGCATGCGTGTGAATCTATGTAGTGAATAGGCGCGCGATGATGTGTGCCTATATGTGTGACAGAGGCGCATGCATGTGCCTCTGCATGGCCAATAGTTGTGCATGAGTGTGCAACTGGGGGATGAACAAGCATGCATGTGTACGCACCTGTGGGGAAGAAAAACCACGCCTTTGAGGCAAACCTGGAGGGTGTAAAAACTTATCTTTTTGGAGATTTTGATGTTTTTATGGGTTATGATGGCTAATCAAGTGTTGTATATGTGGGTGTAGGTGATTCTTTGGACAATGTCGATTCACTGGAAAGAGAGGGACTGGTCACGGCTGAGGGAGGCAGTGAGGGATGAGGATCTAGCAGTCCGAGATGCTTTGGCAGCATGTGGGTTGCTGAAGTTTTTTTAGTGTTCTCTAGTGCGGGCACATGAGTATCTGTTGAAGTTTTTGATCAAGATGTAGAGCCCTGACCTGCATTTCTTTATGATGTGGGGTGAGAAACTAGCCTTCACTATGGTGGAGGATATATATTTTTTGATTGGGCTCCCTTTTCGAGGAACCCCACTACTGGCGAAGCTCGTAGTATCCCAGGGATGGTCATTTGGTTGTCCTAGCCCGGAGATATTGTTCGGGGGAGAAATTTATGTCGAGCTCCATGGTGAGTATTGGGGCAATGGACACCCTTGTGCATCATTGCGTGGTAGTGATTATCCTGAGATTATACGACTCTCTTGTGACTCATCGGATCAGTGGAGGTCAGCTGAGGATCATGGAGAGGGCACTGGCGGGCGAGAATTTTTCCTGGGGCTTGATGTTCCATGCCAATATGGTAGGTCAGCTTGACAGGTTTCGTGATGCTGACTCGGGGGAGTTTTCCTTTGGGTATATATTGGTGGCATGGTTTTTGGAGAGGGTGTTGATGTTGTGCCCTAGAGTGTTGTTGGGCGCACCTGGTGTGCAAGAGCTAAGACTGAGGCGGTGGGCAATGATCTTGGTTCATCACGGTGGTGGGGAGGGTGGCCACTATTTCACGGCCGAGGCTACACAAGTGTGGTGTCATATGCCACAGATCATACTGCAGTATCCTTATTGTGGGGTGGACTTCTAGGATGATCCGAAGATGGTATTTCCCCCAGGAGAGGTGCTCGACCGCAAAGGTATGATGTGATGTTTGATGGTTTTGATATTTAGATAGTATAGCATGTATATTTTTATGTATGCATGGATGTTGATGATATCACTTGTTTGTTGTATGTGCATATGTGGGACCTCATGGGCGTGAGGTGGATTTGGTTAGAGCATCAGATCGTGAAGGGCCGATGAGGCCTCCACGAGGAGAGCCGCGAGTAGGCAAGCGACGACGGTGGGATGATGTTGGGGCAAGGCCCGTTGATGATGAGAGAGCGGCCAGGCGACGTCGTTTCGATGACCCTGGTGCAGAGCCATCGCATTCTCCTCCGACAGAGGCTGGGGGAGAGTTCGAGGATTTTTGTTGCCACTTGGAGGTGATACTACAGGGAGTGCCTGAGGGCATGTGGTCACAGATCCTAGATGAGGGGGTCCTAGAGAAGTGTGTGGGTGTTCTGATAGCGTGGCAGATCGTGGTTTAGAGAGTGGTTGTAGTGGGGGCGGAAATGACTGGGTGACTTCCTCTGGGACCTGACGGACCCCTAGCTAGTGGGGCCCCTCCTCCAAAGAGAGGGCCAGGTGGTGGAGATCTAGAGGCACCATGAGTACCTCTGTGAATGTTTTGTATCTATATAGGCTAGTGAGCCCATTTTGTATATGGTGGTGTAGCACCGTTTTGTATCTATGGGTAAGGTGGTTTACCTACCTATGGATATTGTATCTGATGTACTATTTTTGTAAACACTGATGACACATTGACCGGTATATATATATGTATGGATATACATTTTTGGGATCTTTGTGGTGTTCACTTGTGTTGATGTTTGCTAGTGCTTTTTTATCATGTCTAATCTATATGTTGTTGATAGACTAGTGATGATTTATGTATGCATACTGGTGTCTTGATGTGATAAATGCCAATCTAACACTAGGTTAGCCATATTATATGCTATTTGATTAAATTGTCTTGGAATCTGTGTAAATGTGATGGAATCAAAATGTTGATATAAGAGTCTAACTTGCAAGTATTTGCAGAAGAGGCATGGATCGCGGACACAGTACACATTGTTGAGCTGGAGGACAACCAGTTGGGAATCTAATAAAACGCTAAGGTGGCGAACATGGCGATGACTAGCCTCAGCGAGGAGGCCAATGACTACTGTGTATTCTACTTGATTATTGGTTGCTGACCCCAAACATATGTCGTTGGAGTGGAGTATCATTTGTGAGGGGGAATAAAGAGCCCATGCGGCCGAAGCAAGATTCTGTGTCCAACGGCTAGCTCTGTCGGTGTAACTGATATGATAGGCCGGTGGGGGAGGCATCTGTCAAGAACACAAATGGTAAATTAGACGTAAGGTATGGAGAAGAAGACTAAAAACTCTAAAAAGGTTTACATAAAGAACAAGCCTAGTGTAGTATGGTTATGCTTTAGGCATAAAATTTCTTTAAGTACAACCCGTTAACAGGTTCTTTGAGAGGGTGATCTTCGGGGGAGGCCAGGATGTAGGCGCCTTTAGTGAGTCAATGTTGGATGATGTAAGGTCCATGCCACAATGAATCGAACTTTCCATGGCCAAAGGTATCATGAGCGATATTGTAAGCAAGGATGAGGTCGCCTTCGTTGAATGAGAAAAGGTTGACATGGTGATCAAAGGTGGCCTTGGACCATTTTTTGGCTACCTCATTGTTCTGTAATGAAGACCGGTGGTCTTCATCTAGTTACTCTAAGTTCAGAAAACGCTGCTCCATTGGAGCAGTGTCGGGTAATAGCTCAATAACGATGTGTAAGGTGGGAATTTCACATTCGATGGGGAGAGTGGCCTCGACCCCATGGAAAAGATGAAATGGCATGAATCCAGTGGCAATTTTAACTACCATACGATAAGCCCATAGCGCGGAAAATAACATATGATGGAAATTGGTCTTATGTTTGTTAACCGTGCACTGCAACATGGTTTTGAGGACCTTGTTGACCACCTCTACCTTTCCATTGCACTGAGGGTAGTATGGGGAGGCGAACTCGTGGGAGAATCCTAACCAAGAGGAGAGTTCGACAAAGATCTCATTCTTGAAGTGTTTCCCATGATCGGAGACTAGCTATAGTGGGACTCCAAAGTGGGAGATGACATGGTTGAAGAAGAAGCATGTTGCGGTGTCAGCGATGTTGTTAAATGTAGGCATGGCTTTAGCCCACTTGGTGGAGTAATCGACTGCAACGACGATGTATTTGTGTCCAATGTTGGATGGAGAGTTGCAAGTCATGAAGTCTATGCCCCATTTGCAAAAGGGGTCGGCAGTAATGACCAGGTGTAGAAGAGAAGGTGGTGCTCATGCTTTGTTGGGATAAAGATGACATTTTTCACATTATTTGATAGTGTGGATGCAATCGTGAAACAATGTAGACCAAAAGTAACTAGCACAAATGATTTTCTGAGCGGTGGATATCCCTGAGAGGTCGCCCTCGCAAGCACCACTGTGGCAGTCGTTCAAGACTCGATCGGCTTCGTCAATAGTCAAACATCAGTGGGGTACAGTGTCGACCCCTCACCGATATAAGATATCACTGATAAGTAGGTAGCAGGGAGCCTGGTGACGAATACGTCGACGATCGTCTTGGGAGAGGTGGTTTCTAAATTTCTTTGTTTGGAGGTAGACGAGGAGATCACCGTACCAAGGGTCATCCGAGGGGATGTAAAAGAGATGTTCGTCTGGGAAGTTGGTATTTATGGGGGTATGGGTGGTATCGGAGGGAAATTTCATGATGAATCCGGCGAGGACAAGGGATTTCTTGCTCTTGGGTGTTGAAAATTTGAGGTCATACTCTTGAAGGATGAAGATCCATCAGGAAAATTTACCGTTAATTTGTCGACGACTGAGCAAGTATTTCATGGGGTTGGAATTTGCTACGACTTTGGTAGTTTGAAGCAAGATGTAATGGCGCAATTTATGGACTGCGAGGACAACTACAAGGGCCAATTTATCTTTGTGATTGTGTTTCAAGGGTGTCCCTGAAATATTTTTACTAATGTAGTAAACTACATGCTCACGATCATCGTCTCCTAGTTAGATGAGAACTCCTACTACTGAGAGGGCGGAGGCCGAGATATAGAGAATGTAGTCCCGGTTATAGTCGGGTGGAATAATTAATGGGGAATTGGAGAGGGCCACTTTGAGATCATCAAAAGCATTTTGGGCATGTTCGTCTCATTGGAATGGGATATCATGACGTAAGAGGAAAAGGAAACCATGTGCTCGAGTGGCGTAATCAAGGACAAAGCAGCGTAAAAAGTTAGCTTTGCCTTGTAGGCTCTGCAGTTGGCGTAAATTCCGTGGTGGGGGAATTTTCGTGATGACTTGGACCTTGAGGGGGTCAACTGTAATGCCACATTGGGAAATGATAAACCCAAGGAGGCATCCAGCAGTGACACGGAACATGCACTTGAGGGAATTCAAGAAAATGTTGTACTAACGACACCGTTTGAAGATGATTCGTAAATCATTGAGATTTTGAGTGTATTTTTTGGAGTGAGCGGTGAGATCGTCCAAGTAGGTGAGAATGATTTGAGCTAGATCATGAAAAATGTATGTCATGGAGTGTTGGAAAGTGGCTCCTGCATTCTTGAGGCCGAAAGGCATGACACGATACGCAAAAGTTCCCCAGGGGGTAGTGAATGAGGTTTTGTACTGATTGGTTGGGTGGATTTGAATTTGGTTGTAGCCAGAGAAACTGTCCATGAAAGACAGGGCCTCGTGACTGGGGCAATCATTGATAATTTGGTCGATAAAGGGAGTTGGAAAGTTGTCCTTGGGATAGGCATGATTGAGATCGCGAAAGTCCATACAAAAGTGGATAGTGCCCTATTTTTTTTTGACAGGGATGGGGTTGGAGACCCATGACGTATATGCGATGGGGTATATGAACCCTGCATCGTGTAATTTGTCAATGTCAGCCTTGATAGCCACAGCTTTGGATGGGTGTAGCAGACGCTGTTTTTGATAGACAAGTGTGATATCAGGACAGGTGTCTATATGATGTTCGACAATAGAGGGATCAAGGCCAAGCATCGCTGTGTATGATCAGGAAAAAATGTCTTGGTATTCCTGGAAGAGAGATTTGTAGGCAGTAATTTCTTCGAGAGAGCATGTGGCGCCAATGGTGATTTCCTCTGAGACCCCAGATTTGATGGAAATATTGATTTTGATGGTGGGGGAAATATTGGCCATATTGCCTTCTTCAAAAGCATCCGGGGCAGGGATAGGGCTTTTGAACCAATCTATATGCCCCAATGGGAGAAAATATTTGGTTTCGATTGCATATATGGGGTTTTGGTTAGGAGGCACAATGGATTTTTGTGAAGGAAAAAGTGCTCTGTGGTGGAGCACATACCATGGCCAATCGGGTTTAGTTAACTCCTCAAGGATGTCTTCATCGTAGTGAAACTGTCGAAAATATAGAGGATCGAGAGGAGTAATTTTGGTGACGGTCACCATGGGGTTGTTTTTTGGTAGTGGCGATGGAGAGGGGGTATCACAAGGAGGTTGTGATGGTTCGCTCGACATAAACCAAATATCGAGATATTGTGGGTTGAAAATGGTAGGCGGGCGTAGAATTTCCATGGGGAAATGAATTGGAGAATTGGGGCAATTTGGTGGAAAATCCTCATTTAAATCATCCAGGAACCATGAGGGAGTAGGGAGTGCCTCAAGTTCAGGTGATAAGATATGAACCACATCAAGTGATGGGGTAGGGGTAATCACTAGTCTTGTTGGAGGTGGGGGGTGTAGGGTTTTGAATAAGGGCCAGTTGGTAATGCCTGTATTCAAAGATCATAGGACATTGATATGTGAAATGATCAAGTGATTCGCATAGAGAGAAAAGACATCTCATATGTTCATTGACGGAGGTCATGACATAATGGATGTCGATGACATGTGTTGGGGTGGGTTATTGCTAAAAGATCTGGCGCACGGCTATTAGCGTCTATCACAATTGAGGTAACGCTAGAAAATGATGTGTATAATGGCCATATTTTGAACAGATGGGGCATGCGAATTTGGTTCACAGTCCTTTTCTACTTGTGTTCTGGGAGATAGTGACAGTACTTGAGGAAGTGACGAGCGGTGGTGGTTCTTGAGGGAGTTGAATGAGATTGTGTAGCTTGGGGAGAGATGGGCACTTTTTGGTGGGGTGTCTGTCTTTCTTGCATAGCGCGCAAGGAGGTTGGACACGTGGGGCGAGTGGAGCGGTGGGATATTTATTTTTCCATCTGCCCCCAGTTGTAGCAGGAGTTCTAGTGAGTGGGAGTGTGGGTGGGATGGTGGGGGTAAGTATGGGAATATGAATCGGGATTCCTTCTATTTGGGGAGGGAGGGATGGTTGAGGGACTATCTCAGGTGGATGTAGATACCAAACTGGGATTTCCAGCACCATATTAGGAAGGATGAGCATTGCGGCTGCCTAGAAAGCTTGTATGCTCAGTGGGGGGTAAAAGAAAGGGATTTGGGTAATGGCTTGGGGGATTGTTTCCCAAACCGGGATATGGCCCTTGGGAAGGGGAAGATCAGGAACAGGTAGAGCTGAACAATTTCTAGGAGATTCTTGAGGGAGGATTTATGCGACTAATGGGACGTCAGGGATGAAAAAGGCCTCAGTGCGAGGGAGAGTATCTTCAGTTTTTGTTCCATTGGTGGAGACGACACATACTTGTGCTGAGGGACAGATGAGAGGTGGTGCTCTGTGGTATGTCCCTAGCAAGGATGGGTCTTTAAAAATTCTGGGGACCATCTCAATGAGTGGATAGGCATCCGGATTAGTGTGGACAAAATGTAGGATGTTGTCGATGTTGGATGAAGGGTTAGGCTCATAATGTGATACCTGATCGACGGTAATGATCTTTATGTTATGGGGAAACATCATGGTTCGGAACAAAGAAGAGGAAACTGCCTTCATAGCATACATGTAGCTACGACCAAACAAAATATTATAGTCGAGTGGGGCATAAATAACCTCAATGTCAATAAGAATAGTTTTTCCCCCGATTTTGACGGGGACATTTTGGAAGAGCCCCTCGGGAGACGAGGGTCGTCCGTCGTAAGCCCTTAGAGTAATGGCAGATAGTATTAGCTCTGGAGAGACAAGTTTCTACCATACAGTTTTGGACATGATGCATGTGGATGCACCTTCGTCAATAATGCAGTGGTGGACTATGATATTCCGTATTTTAACCGGTATTTGAAAAGAGACAAGAGAGGGGAGACGGGGTTATCCACTGTCAAGATCAAATGTGATGAGTCGAGTATCGGCAGGGTCAACTACCCCCAGAGCAGAAAGTAATGACTTCCGTTGAGTAGGACAGGTTTGAAGAACTTCTAAAACTGACATGGCAGCGAGGGATTGTGCCAAGTCATCGACTAGACTATAATTATGGGCTGCCCTAGCTTGAGGGTTGTGGACATTCCTGTGCAATGGGATGTGAGGGATGCAAAGAGGTGTTTCGGTATTAGGGCATAGAATCATCAAAGGTGGGTCAGTCATGATTGGGTAGCCTCCAAGGTAGTGGGAGTAGGGTTGGAGGGTGCGTTGTATTAATGACTGTGCATTTGTAGAAGGACTTCTTCCTCACTAGTGAGGAGGATAGTTCGATCTGCATAAGTGCCCAGGTTGTAATATGGTCCTGCCTGTGGTGGGGCAGGTTGCATCTCTTGTTGGGTGTTCATCACCCCTTGATGTGGTATGGGGTTTTGCAACACGGCTGGGGGTGGGTGCTGCACATATTGTTGTGGGGGAGGCAGGACTGGCGGACGTGATCCATTACAGGATTCTTTCATCAGTTTGAATTCTCCAATTTAGGGGAAATGGTGAGTATAATGGCCATATTCACCACAAAGGGCACAAGGGAATTTTGTCTGAATATTGTTGTTGTTCTTCCCTTGGCGTTTGTTACTATTTCCCCCTTGGGGGTTCTGGTTGCCCCCTGTAGGTTGGTTCTGCTGGGGTTGGTTATGGTTTCCTCCTGGTCTGAGATTAGTATTGTTTTGATTTTTTCCTTTCTTTTTGGTATTATTCGATTGATGGGATGGATTATCTGTATTCAGCTGTCCAAAATTTTGATACTGCTAAATGGGAGAGGCTTGAAAAAAAATTAACCCCAGCATGTGGTTGTCCGTGTGGGGAAGGAATGGGTTGGGGGGGGTCAGGGAAAGGAAAGTATGGATTATTATGTGGTAATGATCTGTAGGATGTATAGGAAGGTGTGACACTTTCACTAGTGTTTAGAGTGTAAGAAAAGGTAGAGGGGGTACCGAAACTAGGTTGGGCCGCTAGGTGTATTGTGGGTGTTGGTGGTGGTCCGCTGGTGGGTGGAGGAAAGGTCAAGGGGTATGGTTGTGGATAAGGGGGAGGATTATAATAAGGGGATCCACCATATGTTGGTGGATATTGATGTGTTCCATACATCGGTGGTTGTTGGGGATGTGAATTGTGGTGTGTAGTGGTACCAATCAATCCATCTATTGAGTGATACATCCAAGGTTTGTCCTAGCCAAATGGCATGCGTCTCTAGGCATCAGGTAGGACCGTATACAAGTACCCTGACTGTGAGTAAATGAGTTTGAACTGGTGGGCCTTAGTAATGGATTCTTCTTCAGACTGGAGGAAGGTGGCAGCCACATCTTTGTCAAGGAGGGAAACAAGTGATTTGAGGAACCAATTGAGACATTGTTGTGGAGTAGCTTCATCTTTGCAGAGACTACGTCACCGACACCATTCGTGAATGTGGTCAACGATGTGCATGGAAGAGGTTTGTTTAAATTCCAAGAGTAGTTTGAGGCCATTGTCATGATGAATTGGTATTTGAAATAAGGTCAAGAATGCTTTGGCCAAGGATTCAAAGGTCACATGGGACCCAGATTTTTCTTCTACATACCACTTAGTTGATGGGCCAGTGAGTGTACGTTGAAATAACCTCAATCAAACAGAATCATCTGTGATGTTGTTTGAAGAGCACCATAAGTGAAAGGTCATGATATGGTTGGTGGGATCGTCTCCCACTTTTCCTTCAAACTTGGGGATGTCTGAAGGAAGTTTGGTAAGCATTGCAGGCCATGTGGGGTCGTGCAATATAGGATCATTGGTGTGTTTATTCAGATCCATTATGTTGAGGGAAGCCAAGTATGGCATCTGTGGTAGTGGCGGAGGATTAGTTACGACCATGGTGTGAGTGTTTTGCGTACCTAACCCTTGAGGGGGACTAGGTGGGTTTGTACTTCCCCCTTGAGAATAAGTTGCCCCCCTACTTCCATGTAAAGGAGAGTGTGGGGATGTTTGACCTTGGGAAGTGGAACCAAGAAAAGTTGATCCCAAGATAGTAGCACTCATAAGGGTGTGGAAAAGTATGGCCGATGAGTTAGAAAGACTAGGAACTCCCCCTAGAATGGGAGGGAGATTTATCAAGCATCTAGAACGACGGGGATTTTGTGGGTCCCCTATGATGTCTGACTAGCAAAGTGGATGTGTGCAAATGGTGACAAGAGAAATTAATGAACAAGAGATTGTGTATAACTTGGACCTTCTCAATATATATCACAATTGTATGTAATCACAAGAACAACATACATAAATCAATTGATAAAGAAGCATACATGTGGGTAGGTGGATTTTGTCCACGTGGGAGAACAAAGAAAACAAATGCCCGTGTCCTAAAAGATGTAACGTCCTTCCTCTCAAACAACACTGGACCTTCCAATAGCACTCAACAGTGGGGTCTGAAGCCACCGAAAGAGGAACTAGTGAAGGATGAAGTAATCAGTTATAATGAGGGGTAGAGGGTGCATATTCTGAAAGAGCTGGTGATATTTCCCAATAGCCACACAAAATCCGATCAAGGTGCAGTTGCAGCCCACAATTTCCACCTAGGTAGATGTCCTAAAACTTGGTTACTAGGTACCTCATTCAAAGTGAGGCACTTATATTTTTGGCATAAGAAATGGGTCACGAGATGGATCCCGTCCAAGAGATGGGTGCCTCAAGGGGGGACACACAGAACAACTGGACCTTGGCCTTCAACCCTTCATGGGTATCTCCCTGCCTTATGGTGTTAGGAAAATTTGACTTGGAGGATTTAAAGTTCCCTATTTGACAACTTATATTGTTTGAAGATGTGAGAACCAGATAACGGGGAGTTATTTGGATTCCTATCCTCAAAATCCTACCTAGATTAAAAAAAATCTTTTGGCACCTTCTGTGGAGGAAAACTTAGTGAGATTTTAGAAAAAAATTAGATGTGGTTGTTTGAGAGATTGGGGGTGTGAGCCAATCTCATTGAAATTAAGTGGGAGTGGATAGTTTCGTCAAGGAAATGGTGGGGTGTTTCAGATTCCCTTTGGAGGAAACTTACTTCAACCTCCACATTTCGAGATGAAAACTATGTGAGTGAGTAGTGAATTTCATGTGTGAACGAGTGAAAGTGTGCCAATATTTTTTAATAAATTAGGTGTCACCTTGCTGCATGTGGACTTCGCTTGGTCCTTACAAGTCTTGATTACCTAATTAACTAAAATTCCATTGGTACAACCTTGCGGAATTTAAAAGTCCCTAGGAAACTAGCATGTGGACATGTGGGTTCTTACTATTTTTTTAACTCCTTAATGTGATTTAATCTAAGAAAGCTTTGAAACTATCCTATATTGTGCATATGTGGGCATATATGGGCCCGTTACAAAAACTTTAAACTGCCCTAGTGATTTAATCTAAGAAAGTAAACTTCAATCACTATCCTATCTTTGTAGCATGTGGGCATGTGTGGGCCCATTACAATATTAATATGTGTTTGAAAAATAAACTAAGAGGAGTCCCAAGGGGGTTGTTGTCCTCTCCTAAATATTTTGTCTTTTTAAGGGAGATGATTTTTTTTCTTAATCTCTTTCTAATTCTCAAGATCGCTTTGGGGTGTGAGAGAAGAGCATACTCAACGATTGATATCCAATTTCTTGTTCCAATGCAAGTTTTATATGTGATGTAGAATGATTCCAACTTAAACTTTAATAAAAGCAAGCCATCCATGTGGCAACATGAAATAAAAAGAGGAAAAATAATGATTTTACCCCCTAAGTGCCTATGTTTTGACTAATCCCTTCATATGGAGAGGGTATATAAGTGTGGTCCATGTTACAATCTGCAAGGAATCAATTTTAAGAAGGCTATGGGCCTTCAACAAATCACAAAAACCCTTACAATATGTGATTTTCTGGAGAGATGTGCGGGTCGTAGAGTAGACAGGGGCATTGTGAGCGCTAATGCACGAACTCAATATGACTTATGGGCGCAAGTGCGCACAAAGCGCCGAGAAGTACAGTGGTTTTGGCACACGTGCGTTGAAAACACGCTTGTGGGTTAAAACATGCGCACATTGTCTGTTACACGGTCGTGAAGAAAATTTTGGATGAAATTCTCTCTGCTCAGCTTTTAAATTGGATTTTTGCAGGTCAGCTTGGGCCGGTTATGGTCCCTGTAAGTTAAAGAAACAAAAAGAAGAGCTAAAATAGTCCAAATGGGGTAGGAAATTTATACCTTTCCCCAGTGGAGTCGCCAATCTATTTCACCTCTTTTGTCACCTAAATGAGCAAAATAAGGGTGCTTACAAGCCTAGTTGGGTTAGCTAGGCAAGACAGCAGTAGAGGAAAGAGTTAGAAGTATAAATCATAAAAGATAAGAAAAAAATTAAACTAAGAATGATAAAAGAAATTAAACTAGAGTGCATAAGGACATTAGAACAAGAAATAAACAAGACTCATGCCACCAATGGAAAGGATTGTATTAGTGGAAAGAAAACACCAAAGAGAAAGGGAGACTTTGGGTCCCCTCTTCCTCCAAGGGAGGGCTTGTGGACCCCCAAATATTGAGCTCTTCTTACAAGTAAGGAACTAAAATTAAATGGTAAAGCGAATCCAAAGCACATCCAATGTAGAGGTGATACGAATGGCTAATTGATATGGTGTTAGCATGCTCTTGATAAGGATAGAGGGTCCTCCAAGAGAATATCAGCAGCATAACAATACAAATGAATTCCTTGAAAATATAGTGCACCCATGGCTTCCTTTTATAGCATAGCTTTGAGGTATTATGCAACCAGTTCTTAGTGTGAATAAGGGGCCCTTTAGGGAACCTTAAGGTCTTTGACCAACCCCCCAGTCAGATTCATCTGAGATTTGGATGTCAAATCAACTTGGAAGATGAACCAGAAGTGGGTGGAAGACCGACCAATGTCATAAATGCTATGTTTTGAGGTGTGTGTGGCTTTTTGCATCCACAGTCGTGCATCGGGCGCATGTGCACTTTTTCGATGTTATATGACTGTCGCATGTGTGCACGTGCCTTGTTTATTTTTAGTGCATGCTGATTTTATTGTTGATTGTATAGTTTTGGACCTTTTGGAGATGCATTTTTGGTCCATGAGTGAACTAATGAGTGTTTTGAAGATGTTGGATTCTTGTAACCATTTACGAACGAAATTCCGGTGATAACATATAGGATAAAGCAAGGCCAAGGCACGAAGTCCCTGATTAAAATTGTCAGATAGCATCAGGAAATATATTCGTCGTTAGATTAAAGATGAGTAGAACTAGTCATCCTCGGCGCTGACCACTTTGGTGAAAAGGAGTTTGAATTGAACCAGAATTCCTGAAGCTCGAATTCAAGAAGAAACGCTAGCCGTCTTATCTAAGGAACACTACGGGAAATATCCCAACCATTAGATCGAGTAAAGAGGAAGTATAGGATAAGCAAGGCCAAAGGCCCAAGATCCTAAATAATCAAATTCCCGACCATCGTTGGATCATGTTAAGATTCTCAAGTTAAAGAAGGATCATTAGATGAAGTGAAGTTACTCGAGGTTTATCTTTCGGGGAATCTCACTCTGGGAGAATTGGGAAGTGGGAAAAAGTGAATAACCTGAAGTCCCGAAGGCTGAAATGAATCTGGGCCATCCAAGTGGAAGGATAGCCTAAGCATTGAGGGTCGTTGGATCATCCTTGACAGTAGGACCACGCCAGCAGGACATGTGGCACAATCAGATGGTGACAAGTGTCAAGGTCCAGTTGGCACTTTAGGTATACGAAATTCATGAATCTAGGTGACATGTGGAAACCACTTAGTCAGTTCCACGTCAACAGTGATGTCAAAAACCACATCACTCCGGGATTACTAACTTCGAGGATATCCAATCTTGTGTTATAAACTAATCATTGAAGGTAAAAATCATGAAGTAATGTTAATCATTGATCTAATTCAGGAGAATTCTTGATCGTTGATCAAGTACAGTGGAAGGATAGAATAAGCGTAAATATCAAAGTAATGATAATCGTTGATCTACTTCGAGAGCATTCTCAACCGTTGATCAAGCATAGTGGAAGGATAGCATAAGTGGAGGTGTTAACCGACAACAAGCAGTCAACATCGCTTTATGACTTATTCGATAGGTAATCACTCTAGAGGGATTGGAATATCTCAGAGTTTGAATACCCAAGAGTCCCGGATATCCGAATTTCTGAATTAAATAATAGATGTCCATCTCAATGTCCAATTAAAACATGACCGTTGATTTTGATAAGTGATTAATCACATGTTTGGCTTAACACCTAGCCACCATCTGTGGTCATATAGAAGTCCCAAAGTGAACGAGAATAATCCACTCAACTGCAAATTAATTCATGACCGTCAATTTGTTTGAAGCCTCTAGATAAGCCATGATCGTCCATCCAACGAAAGATTAATATTGACCGTATGATCTACTAGTGAATACAGTATACACACTTCGAAGAAATATACTCTGGGAGGATTGAATGACTACAAAAGACCAAAGTCCCGAAGGATGAAGTACCAAAGAACCTGGTTCCAGCACCAGTCATGTTATAAGGTAAATAAGCTAAAGGGGCTAGAAGTAATAATCCCTCAGATGCTCGAATATGGTCCCACGTAGAAGAATAGGGGCGGAATAAGAAAGCTCTAGGAAAAAATGCATAAATGGATAGGCCTGTGGTTTTGAGCTCATGGTCATTTGAACATTGGGTTGAAAGAAGCACCTTGTACATATTTCATTTCTGTAAATAGCTCAAGGTTGGTAGAGTAATTCGACAGAGAATTAACACCATAACAATACAGAGAATTGGTAAAATCTTGAATATGAATTGTTGGCGAACTGAGGATGCAACAGAAGCATGGGAATGATATAATGAGTCAATCCATAAATGTGATCAAATCATGAGGACAAATGAACTGATACACAATCATGATTAAAAGAGAGTTAAATCATGAGCATTGTGCATAAAGAATTAAAAGGAAAAATGATATTATTTAAAGTTTAATATTATCATTTAAATGAAAAGGTACAATGGTTCAATATCAAAAGATGCAATGTTTCAAATTCACACCAGTTGGAAGAATATATAAACAATAAAGAATGGTGAGAAGAGTGTGTCTTGGTGGATTAAATATATTTATATATAATGAATTGAATGGAAGTTCATTCTATCAGGTTGGTGCATGTTTACAAGCTGAGTCTTGTTATGAGGGTTGGATTCCATACATCTGAGTTGGATCTGAGATCAACAAGTTGGGACTTGTTATGAGGGTTAGATTCATCATTTCTCAGTTGGATTTGAGAACTACAAGTTGGTTCTTTTATCAGAGAGTTGGATCTCTCATATTCAGTTGAAATCAAAGATATTAAAGGATTTATTTTACATGTATTTATACAAGTTAAATAAATAAAAGAAAGATATTATATCTACTTCATGCAGTTTGTGTTTTAGATGTTTATGAATAATTAATTGAACTTCATATCTTATTCAATTAATTTAGTTAGTCTATGAAAGTGTGAAAAGTAGCCAAAAGTTCTAGGCACTGATTAACCCCCCTCCCCCCCCCACCTCTCAGTGTCAAGTGTACATTTCAACACTTTCAATAAATTAGGTAAGTACCAAGTTAAATATATGAATGTATATTTTGAGCCTCTTATCAACGAGTTACTAAAGTTATGGGTTGTCATCACTATGTACAACATCTCTAGACCAATAGGGTAAAAGCAATTTCAATTCCATGGAATACTTACATGGATAATTCATGATGCGCCAGGGATAACACATTTTTGTGGTATGTGGTCTACTAATGAACTTTAATAATAATAATTATATATATATATATATATATATATATATATATATATATAT
>ML795809.1:277751-290835 GCA_009831015.1 Picea engelmannii
TCTTATTCTTCCATCAATTATTAATCTTTTCCATGGTACCTAATTATTGATGCATTGTTATTTCCATGGTACCTAATTATTGATGCATTGTTATTTTTTCATATAGTTGGTCGAGAGTGGGATGCACTACATTTATACATTGCAAAAAATCTTCATTGGATGAAGGTATGGATATAATGATGTATACAATGTTATGGTAGGTTATTATGGGAAGGGGTCGCTCCATTGGTTAGAGGATCGCTCCATTGGCTAGAGAGTCTCATTGTAATTAAGATACCAATATTACACATAGAGAAATTGATTTAGCATATGTTTAAATGATAAACATGCAAGCATATTCACCCATATTTTTTACTATCTGTTATTTTCTTAAAATATTTACTAATTCTAAATATGTTAATTAATTGACAGTGCATTTTTTACATGTTGGTCATAATGCAGTTGGAACACCACAAAGATGTGTGGTGCAATGGCCATAAAGGCACATAAAAAAGTTGGATGACAAGAAAAAAAACATTTGATTGTGGCATAAATGTAGTATTTTAGGTCACTAATGTTTCATCTAGAAGTGAACATTTGATTGTGGCATAAATGTAGTATTTTAGGTCACTAATGTTTCATCTAGAAGTGATAGGAATCGAGAGGTATTTGAAAATAGATACTATGGGTATTTGAATCATATACTTGAATGTGACTTTAAATTCTTTAAATTAGTCTTGGTCGAGGTCAAATGGTACAGGTTAAAAATAAATGAACATGATCCTGAAAGAACAGTTATTGAGCATGAGAATGGCTTTACCATGGTTAATACAAAGACGCTTAAGTTGGTGTAACACCCTAATTATATTAATAAATGATCATAATTAATTAAGGTAAATTAAGTCATTAATGTACTAAAAAAAAATTATTTAATCATTAATATATCTAAGTAAATTAATTATTGAAATAATTAGATTTTATTATTTTATTGTATTAACGCTAGGTAAATAATTAATGACAAAAGATAAGGTAGATGGGAAATTGATGACGGAGGGGAATTCAAGAGGAGTATAAGAAGGAGGGAGTGGGACTTTGGAAGGGAGGGGATTATTTTTCTGGATGAGGAGGAAGGGAGGAAAATCTGGGTGAGAAGGAAAATTTTCTTTGGAGAATTTCGTGGGTTTACAAGTGGACTGGTGTTGTTGAGATTTTGGGCTCAGGGGCTAGGAGATCTGTTTTTTCCTGGAGCTAGGGAGCCAGAGAGGCTCTGTTCCTAGGTGGCTGGGAGGAATCAATTTCAGGCCAATTATCAAGACAAGTGATTAGTAGGTAGAGAAAAGGACAAATTGAAAGGGGTAAACTTCTCTTCAACAAGTATTTCACTAATTTTACTTATTGTTGTTTTTATGTAACTAAAAGTTAAAAATACGTACCTATATCCTAAGATTTAACTGTTTATTATATTATAACAGAACCAGAAATTAGATTTACTTAATGAATATAGAAACATAATTTGGACAACAAATTTATTGTTAAATCCCTGAACCCGTGATTAAAGGGAGGGGGCTCTACATATGGTATCAGAGCCCAGTTTCAAAACTGAAACCTATGGCTTGAAAAACCACATAACTGTGAAAACTAGTCCCTAAAACAGCTCCTAATCTACAACCTAGAAACCCTTGTTTTACAAGCCATGAACCATTGAGGATAACCCAAAAACCTGCAACTTGGAACCCAAAAACTTGCATGTTGCATGGAGACAATTCTCTCAACAGAAACCACTTGAAAAGAAGAAGTAATCTCTTATTGTTTATTAATAAGAGATGAAAAGAAAAAGTAATCTCTTATTGTTTATTAATCGCTAAATCTAAACTATTGAGTGTACTATTTATTTACATAAAGTAATTACTAAAGACTAATAAATGATCATTACTAATAAATCATTACTAATAAATTACATTAATAAAAGTGGAGAGGGTATGGTTCAAAAGTACAGAATGAGGGTATGGAAATTCAAGTGGTGCATTTCATACAACTTCGTCATTTGGTAACAACACCATCTATATCCTTTATTTATTCAGATGACAGCCACAGTGACAAGTACTAAAGCAACTCAAAGAAGGGAGGATAGGTCACCTTTAGTTTGCTTATAGTATGTTCAATTGTTTTGGTTAATAAGAAGGGGAATTTCCTTACAATCTTAAACATTTGGACATTATTTAATATTTTCCTCACATTGGCCTGCATTCTGCTATCTGAGGTGCCCTTGGATATCTGTATTTTTTACGAATTTATGTTAGTATAAATAAAAAAAAATTACCAACAAAAAAAATCCATTAACAACTATAAGCAATTTCATGGAATGATAAATCTAAAAATAAGCACAACTGAATAAAAATGCGAATTTCCAAATAAAAATAGAGAATTTCCTTACGCTTCCTGAATTTCCGTTACGACTACAACTTACTGTTTCAAAAATCCTACTTACTGTTTTCGTTATTTCTTTTTCTTCATTATTTTAATTTGTTATTTAATTAATTAATTTATTTTAAATTGTTTTTTTTAATTATATTTTGGTATTTAGTTTTGTGTTTTTTTTAAATGGCTTTTAAAACAAAATTATATATATATATATATATATATATATATATATATATATATATATATATATATATATATATATTAAATAGGGTTATCTCTAAATTACTTTTATTACAATTGTAAAAAGGAGTATATGGAGTACCTTGGAAATATATATACTATTATTATTAAACTTCTTTTGGTTATACCGTTACATTACAAACATTTGGTATGGATATTGTATTAAAATGGTTGGTATCATTACATAAGAGTATATTATAATACATATAAAATAAAGTAAAAGTAAATGATTAGTCATATGGTCATACATATTTTATTACAAAATAGATAAGGAAGTGATCAACAAATGGTTAAATAGTAGGATAACTAAAATTGATGTAATGAATGATAACGACATGGAAATTGAAGCATTACAAGGACATATAACAACAATATTATAAGGGTGATTAATGCAAGTGCCACATATTGATATAGGGGAGGGTTAGACACTTGGTTAATTAGGTAAGTTAGGGTAATTGATGAGTACCTCGTGGCACCAACATAGCTAGTAAGGTGGGAGAGTTAGTAGTTACCAGGATGACATTATCAAGCTTAGAGGATTTTGACCCTGACCTTTAGCCACTTACCTTATGGGAGTAATGTATGTTTACAGAAAAGTATAAAGAAACTTACGCCTAACCCTACGTTGCAAGTATAAGTTGAGTAAAACTTTGAATGCCTTAAACCCTTTTCTAATAAGCATTTGGTTGAACATAGATTCATTTATTCAAGATGGTCAGAACTCGGGGAAATAGAGGTTGGGGTACATCATCGCAAGGATCACCAATGTTGAATCTGTCACCGCCATCGTCTGATTTTGCTCTCATTTTGCACTCCTTAAAGGATATTAATGAGACTTTAAAGCGATGCTAGTTAGTAGATGTGGAAGTGGAACCCCCACCATCTGGAGTGGATAACCTAGAAGTGTCGAGGGACTCAAAGGAGGGCATCCACAAGGGGACATCACTAGAGAACTACAGAAAATCAAATTCCTAGAGTTTGTCGGGGTATGTACAAGTGAATGTGTTGAGGCATGATTGGAAGGAATGACAAGATGTTTTTCCTTGAGAGACTATGCTTCCACGTAAAAAGCGAAGATAGTGACATTTTAGCTGAGGGACAGTGCCTTGAACTGGTGGGGTAATCTAGAGAGGTAGTTGCACCTTACCCCAGACATCGCCTCGTGAGAGATTTTTGAGGAAAGGTTTTAGAGGAAATATTTTCCTACTTACTATGAGGAACAACAAGTAGGAGCATTTCATGTGCTAGTTCATGGAAATGGAACTTTGGAAGAGTACAAAATCAGGTTTATGGAGTTAGTAAAGTATGTATCATACATGGATACCAATCAGTGGTAAGCATAAATTTTTGTGTACGGGTTAAGCCCTAAGATAAGGGCCATGGTGTGGATGTGGAAACCGTCATCAATGGTTGAAGTAGTTGAAAGTGCTCATTATGCAGAAGAGCATATGAGCTTAAATGGAGGTATGAGATCAACGTCACTACTTACTTAAGTACACAATTTAAACAAGAATAAAGAGATACATTAATCATTAAACACACATGCATATCTCTAAGTCATTCATAGGATATCCAACTTTATTACATAGTTACAGCTCTAGTTACAGCTTAATTACACAGGGTATGAGAATACTTATCTATTAAAGGTTGCAACCAACTAACTGACTGTGGGTGTGTGCCTTTCCACCCAACCATAGGCTAAGAGGCATTCATTCTTAGCACTCTGGCCACCCCCATGCCAAGCCATGATATCACTAGGAAATTTACACCATCTCTCAGAGAAACTCTCTCTGTCATAGCGACCCTGTGAAGTTTATCATATGCTTCCTCAGCATCAAGCTCACGTTCTAGTTCTTCAGGTCATGTTCTCTGCACTCCCTTTTTGGTTCACACACCTCCTTTTGATATTTCACCCTCGTTTGGTGTCTCCTCTCTTGCTATCTCTTCTGAGCTTGATCCCCTTGAAGATTTTGTCGTCCCACGTGCTACTTGTGTTTCAGGGATCGCGTCAAACTCAGATCGAAGTTCAATGACAATCGACGGTTCACAAAAATTGTGGGGCCCCAACATGCGTGCTCTTTACCAGAGAGTTTGACCTTCGCAATATGGAAAGTGCTTGCTCGAGTCCAGTCTAACCGGGATCATTGATCTTCCATCCCGTCGAGATCAATGGCAAGGGTGAATTGCAGGCCATGAACTAGCGCGTCCGCTATTTTCACCTTCATGCTCCACAGTGATTCCCCACCCTCGATATTCATTCATAGATCGACGGTTCATATAAATTGCGGGGTTCAACTTGACTATCGTACAATTTGACATCTCAGAGCCTTGAGTTCCAAGGTTACTAGACCCAGGTCACGTGGATCTTCATATAACTCTTGGGCTATGATCCCCGCTCTTAGTCGGGTTTTTGGTTAAGGAAATAGATGCAAGTTTAGACTCTCCTAGACTACTGGTCTGAAGGGAACACCTTCCCAACTCACAGAACTCTAAGCTCTGAATTAAGGAAAAGTAACATGTGAGGTTACCAAATCGGTACGTATGCCCAAAGGCTTGCTCTGACTCTGGAATGGTGATGTAAATTCTTGGGGAAAGAACTTCAAGTGATTAAACTGGGACGTATGGAAATTCAAGAAAAAATATAGGTTCTCAAGGGAATGAATGCATACTCACAACTTAATCATTTAATACAGAGAAATAATCCTTCATACACATGTAAATACTCACATGCATCCATTATTTACAATTCAAAACATAAGGAAAGAAAACACTTATCATAACCATAGAGTGTGATGCGACTATTGAAAGGGGTGCTCATTTCCACTCAACCATAGGCTCAATCACTCCCAATAGATTTATCACTAGCCACCCCTGAGCTTAAGACACGATGCTTTGAGATTCAATCTCTTACTTCCAGCTCAACGAAAGTTAGGGACGAAGGTTACTCTCCTTATCCCAATACAAAAATAGATAAGGATGAAGGTTACTCTCCTTCTCCTAGTTCAATCTCTATTTTTAGTGATCAGAACTCATTGTTCCTCCTTTAGTCCTTCCTAGGACCTAAGAGTTTTTGCTCTCATCTATGCATTGTTTTGTAGGTCTTCCTCTGCCCACCACACTTCCTTTATTTCCTTCCTCGGCAATATTGCCTATGGCCCGAATTCCCAACCCGTGGTCAGGTATGGAAGCCTTATAGATGGGCAGTCTACCCCATCCCCTCATTAACTGTTGAGGAGGTCTTCCCACCTACCATCCTGACTGCAATTCATTCCTGGGTCAAAGGGTTTTTCTGATTTGAGCAATTAATTCCATCATGGTACTGGTTCAGTGGAGGTTAACGCAACCATTCTGGGTCCCCGCCACCACCTTTCATAGAATTCATGGTTTTCTCTTAGCACATCCCCTCTTTCAGCAGTCATGCAGCACGTAGCCATTTTCTATTAAAATAACAGAATTTACATTCATCGACCTTTTATACAAAGGTCCATCGAATCAAACATTCACACTTTTAGGTTTGTCATAGTTCCTTGGCCAATATAGTTATATTTATAGACTGGGGGAAATAAGGTGTTACACAAGGCCACCTCCTTATGGAAATAGGGACACACCTAGAGTAGTTGCAATAAGTATTTCAATGGAAACAAATGGAACATCTCACTCATCACCCACGATACAAGCAATTCCATGACCTTCTCAAGGATTAGTTAGTAGGGGCAGGGGTTTTAGGGGAAGGAAATCATTTTAGAGACCTTCACAGAGCAGTTTGTAGGTTCGATAGCATGTTACTTGTTGGGGGTGTGTAGGACCCCATTACTAGTGTGACTATCTAGAGTCACAATCAGGCTTTGTGCATAGATAAGGAAAGACCCTGATGGGAAGAGAGAGTAGTAGCCACCAGATTTATGCAGTAGTTAATAACTGCAAGGTAGAACATCAATCCACTATGGTGGATTTTAAAGGTATGCTAAATCATTTCAATGTTAAAATTTATTTGATTATGGTGCTACATATAGTTTCATTTCACCTTGTGCATTAGAAAAGTGTGTATTGGAAGCCTACGAGCACGATGACTTTAAACAAGTCTAGATAGATTTGGGGGAGAAACAAGCGGTAGGACCTAGCGTCGATAATTGTCTTGTATACCTAGGAGTGTGTACTACTAGGATGAAGTTGCACATCACTTCCATAGATACTTATGATCTAATCATTGGAATGGATTGGTTAGAAGCCAATCGAGTTGTGGTATATTGTTTCATGAAGAGGGTGCTTTGTATTGATGATGAAGGAGGGTCAGTAGAGATCCATGGTATATGGAGGAAGGTGTCTCTACGCTTTATCTCGACAATGAAAGTTAAATTTTTCATGAGGCAATATTGTCAATTATATGTAGTGGAAGTGGTCCATGAAGGGAAATGACCCTCTATGTATCAATATCCAATTTTGTCGTAATTTCAGGATGTTTTTCCAAAAGAGTTGCTAGGGTTACCTTCTAAGAGGGAGCTTCATTTTACCAATGAGCCAAAACTTGGTGCAGATCCAATTTCCAAGACACTGTATAGGATGATGGCTCTAGAAATTTGTGATTTGCAGATGTAGTTGAAGGAACTACTTGACTTTGGGTTGATAAGGCCCAGTGTCTCACCTTGGGGTGCACTAGTCATTTTTTTCAAGAAGAAGGATGGTTCCTTTTGACTGTGTATAGATTACAGGGACTTGAACCATGTTATGATGAATAATAGATACCCAATACCACATATAGATGATCTCTTTGATCAAATGAAAGGATCAATGGTTTTATCTAAATTTTATATGCAATCAGGGTATCACCAGTTAAGGATTAAGGAAGGCGATACTCCTGAAATTGCCTTTCGAACTTGGTTTGGGTATTATGAGTTCATTGTGGTTCATTTTGGTCTAACCATTGCACCAACAATATTCATGAGCCTCATGAATGGTGTATTCTGAAAGTACTTAGACCTCTTCATGCATGTATTTCTTGATGATATCCTCATTTATTCCAAGAACAAAAGAGAACATGAGGAACAATTGTGAGTGGTGTTATCATGCCTTAGAGAGAAAAAGTTGTATGGAAAGTTGTCAAAGTACTCCTTCTTCCAGAAAGAGATTCACTATTTAGTTCATTACATTTTGAGTGAAGGAATGTTTGTGGAACTAGAAAAGGTGAAGGCCATTATGGAATGGCCAGTATCAAAAAATGCTCATGAGGTGAGAAGCTTCATGGGGCTAGCTATTTATTATCGAAGGTTTGTGGAAGTATTCTAAAATATAACGAAACCCATCACCACCTTGCAGGACAAGGGGGTCAAGTATGAATGGACATAGGAATGTGATATTGCATTCATCAATATTAAGAGGTTACTAACCAATGCACCAATTCTACAAGTGTTGGATATGGAAAAAGAATTCACAGTCTTCATGGATGTCCTGAAGCAAGGATTGGGGTCGTGCTAATTTAGGATGGTGGAGTGATATCATATACATCAATAAAGTTTAAGCAACATGAGGAGCTATATTCTACTCATGATTTAGAGTTGGCAGCTGTAATTTTAGTTCTTAAGATTTGGAGGCATTATCTAGTGGGGAAAATATTTGAGCTCAAAATAGACCATGAAATCTTAAAGAATCTCTTCACTCACAGGGATCTCAATTCCAGGTAGAGGCAATGGAGTGAATTTATGAGTGATCATGATTTTGGAATTTCCTACATCAAGGGAAAGGAGAATGTGGTCGTGGATACCCTGAGTAGGAGACCATGTATCTTCTCCTTGGTGCCCTTAAAAGTTAATCCGAGGGAGCAAGTGTTGGGGAAAATTCTTGGGGATATTTGGTATTTAAAGGTTACTTCATCCCTTTAGAGTGGGAGGTAGTTAGAGCCAAAGTATGAAGGATATAGCCTTGAAGCAGATGAATTGTTAAGATATCAGGGAAGGATGTACATCCCCGAGGGTGGGGACATTTGAAGCATCATACTCAAGGAATCCCATAGAGAACTTTATTGTGTGCATTAGGGTGTGAAGAAAATGTACGCAAACATGAGGAATCGTTTCTTATGGGTAGGCATGAACCTTATTGTAGTCCATTTCATCGCCACTTTCCTTGAGTGTCAGCAAGTGAAGGCTAATCATCACCACCCGACAGGTCTCTTATAACCACATGATGTTCCTATGTCCAAGTGGGAAGTCATTTCTATGGATTTCGTGGTGGGATTTCCACTCACATCACTGAGGCACAATGTCATTCTTGTTATAGTTGATAATTTGACCAAGAGTGCTCATTTTATTCCAATCAGAGACACTTATGATGTCACTGATGTGGCATTCATTTTTATAAGTGAGGTCATCCATCTGCATGGGTTACCCAAGAAAATCATTTCAGATGGGGACTCTCGATTCATCTCTAGGTTTTGGAAAAGTTTGCATTTAGCACTAGGGACTTACTTGAACTTAATCACGATATATTATCCTGAAACACATGGGAAAACTAAAAGAGTAAATAAGGTTATGGAAGACATGCTTAGGATGTATGTTATGGATAATCAAAACCATTGGGAGAAGTACCTACCTTTGGTAGAGTTTTCCTACAATAACAGTTTTCATAGCTCAATTGGAATGTCGCCCTATGAATCTCTGTATGGAAGGCAATGCAGAACACTAGTGAGTTGGGAAAGGTTAGAAGATCAAGTGATAGTAGGGCCATAATTGATTCAAGAGATGGAGGAACCGGTGGTTCTGATTAGATAAATACAAAAGGAGGCACATGATAGACAAAAAATTCATCCTTATGCACATAGGACCGACCAAAGTTATAAAGTGGGAGATCAAGTATTCATTTGTATCAGGCCTAATAAGAGTACCATTTGGTTTGGGAAAAGGAAACATTTTCCGCCTTGATTTATAGGACTATTTAAAATACAAGAGGGAATTGGACATGTTTCCTATCGCCTCATATTGTCATCCCACTTGCATAAAACTCATAATGTTTTTCATGTATTTGTTCTATGTCATTATGTTTCTGACGAATCTCACAAACCAAATTGGAAGGAATTGCATATCTCAGACGTGGGAGCCATCATGGTCGAACTATTATGCATATTGGACCATAGGTTCTGACATCTCAGGAATCATTTGATAGACCAATTTAAGGTCCAATGGGACAAGTATAGCCCAGGATATTCTACTTGGGAGGATGAAAATATCTTACAACAAGATCATCCCTCACTTTTTTGACCACCTCGGGACTATGTTTCGCGAAGGATGGGTGTATGTAATAACCCATTTTGACTTAGACAACTAGAATTGTGTATGGTCTAGTCGTATTTTTATTTACAGATGATTTGTGGAATATTGATTACTTGATGATTTAAATTTTGAACATATGCACCTATGTGAATGTGAATACTATGAATTTTTATCATTTTGGGAATTATGATGGATGTTATGAGACCTATTTCTAGCTTAAAATTTTGAATTTTAAAGATATCAGTACATGAGTACCGAGTTAATGATATGGTTAAATGTAATTACATGTTAATATTCTATGGATATGAATGAGTATGTGTTATAACTAACCTGCATATTAATGGGTTATGAAATAGCCAAGGGATGATAGTAATAAATGGTTGATGTTGTGAACATCGACTGGGAAACAATATGATATGGATATTTGCATGTTAAATTATGTTGGTTAAAATGCATTTCTATAATAAGTGGGCAAGTCAAGGTTTTTCAGGTAGAGAGACTAACTGAAAATGAATATACGATGACAAAATACCAACAACACATTGCCATTGTATGTTCCATGATAGGGTGTTGATCCTAGTTCTATCAGGAAGGGTGGAGTAATTTCCCACCGTGTATCCTCTAAAACTTGAAGTCATGGGAGGACGATGTTAGATCACACTAACCTAGATGCGTGATGATGATTTCCAGTTGCCTGATGGGGAATGTTGGTCAAGGTTGTTGACACTTCTTCTTACATGTTCTATCTAAATTTAGTTCAATATAGTTGACGCTCCAAGATAGTCCAGCAGAGGAAGGATAGGGATGGAAGATCAAATTAGGTTAGGGAGGAAGGATAATTATAAGTCGACACTTTGCAGTTTCGATACTTCGGGGCTTCATCACTTAGGGGATTTTCCCATTCTCCAGTAATCATCGAAGTGGTGAAGTTACTAAGTCTCGAAACTTCACTATCCTTCTACTCTGAATCTATGACCCGCATTACTCCCGAATTCCTATCAGATCAAAAGGTCGGTAGGACATCATGACTTCGGCCTTCAGCATTTCTGGAGGCTCAAACTTCTTACATATGGAGGTCCAATGTTGGATGACCATGATCAATGACTGATATTTCACATGATCTTCCTATCATATCAGACGACCGACAAGACTTCACGGCTTCGGCCTATTCACTCTTCTTTCTTGTCTCCAATAATTGTCGAAGTGACAAAGTTCTGAAGTTTTCCATCTCCTTCTTGGCTTCGATCAACGGTTGTGATTTCTCCCGAAATCCAAAATGGAATTCCATGATTCTACGATCCTTTAAAAAGGATCATTTTCTACATGATGCTCTAGATTTTGTGTGATCTTTGTAGTGTTATCTCTCCTGAGCTTTAATATCGCAAGGACATATCCATTTTTAACCATAATACCCTGTCCACAGTTTCATCCCATACCATTCTGGTGTTTCAACCTGAAGCTTCGATACCAATCTATAAAAATCCTATCCACCCCTAGGATGGGCTACGCTACTTCAAGAAGTAACATACCCATCCACCCACAAGCTGGACACGCTACCTCAAAACTCACTTCTGAACTAATTTCGAATTCGGATAAATTTCTAATTAATAAAGAGGCATGAAATATTCACATGCAGAGTTCAATATTCATGCTACAACATGAAGAAATGAGACATATGTCATGCACGTCAATAACCAACAAGCATGCATATTATAGATACAAATTTCATAGATAAAAAAATACACAGCGGAATAAATACACAGGTAAATAAAACCATGACAGAGACCACTTATCTTTAATGAAACAAATCACCAACTAGATGTAGACCAAGGATGTTCCACCCAATAGTAGACATTGTTGTTCCAAGTCTCAACAAAAATGTCACCCTTGAGCCAGGGCTATGAATCCACAATGACAGTTCCATAGTTTCACTCAGCTTCCCAAACCAATTAGCACTCAAGCTCTCACAGGATTTTCAGCACACATAGAAATCCAAATACACCAGCTCTCTTCTACCCAGCCTGCACAACCCAAGTGAATGGACCCCCTTCTTTTCCACGCAGTCCCTCAAGTTATCCACCTCCTTCCAGGGCTCCAGTGCATCTGGCCAAGAATCTCCATGATGGGACTCTCAGGATTCGTAGTTGTGAGAAAAACTTAACAGATGCCAATGCATCTCATACATGCAAGCATTAATTCATGGCTGGAATACACCAGTAGTCATTACAGCCAACAAAACCATGGTTCCTCTCCAACAATTCGTTTTTCTTTCCCAGTCCAAAAACACGAATGAGGAATGACGAGTGGGTGAAAGAATGAATGGAGATATAACAAAATGAAAGGTGTGAACAATGAACAATGAGTGAGTGAGTGAGTGAAGAAGAACCCCTAACAACCCACAAGATGGGTTTATATATTTACTTACAAATCAACAACCACATGGCCTTCCCCAAGAATCTCATGTAACCACTCTTCTCCATTAAAACAATTATGGTTAAATAAAATATAAAATAAATACTTAGCCCCTCAATCCCCCTCGCTTATGGAATCATATCCCTCTATAACTCTTGTCCTTGTCTGTCTAGTAGCCAATGATGTATTTATTATTAATAATGATCAAAAAATTACATTTCCTAGACACACTGGCCTCTTTTAATTGTTTGGGCACTTTGGCCTTTCATAAATTAACAAAATACATTATTTAATATGGGGCTCAAAATTGAGGTATTACATCAAACATTCTACCATGTGTAGTATGTTTGAAGTAGATGCCACTTTGTACCATTAGTTAGTTGGTATTCTAAGAAGCCAATGACACAAACCCTCTTAAAGGATGTTCAGCCTACGGGTGACATTATGAGGTTTTCAACACCATGTACAAAAATCAGGGCCTTAATGCAAGGTACCATATATATTCTAATAAGTAGAAATAGAAATATTGGAGCAAATACGAGCTGAACAACAAAATATAGAAAATCACAACACTAAAAATGATACCTTTATTGATAGAAATCCAATTTCACTTGCCTCTTCGAGGGGGAAACCTCCAACATAGAAGAGCTCTGTTACAAAAATTCTCAAGTCAATAATTTCTCATGCCTTCTACTCCTATTTATACTAATTCTATCTTCTAAAGAACATTCTAGAGGAAGATCTTTCTTGAAGCGGAAGCTTCTATAAAGTAT
>ML795809.1:291055-306306 GCA_009831015.1 Picea engelmannii
ATGGTAGTCATCTCCCAGGTAGCATATTCTAGAGTTGTATCTTTCCATTGAACTAACACTTCCTTGATTGTGAGTTGATGGAAACAACACTCTCACTAGTCCAATATTGCTTGTTCTTGCAACCAAATGGAACCTTCTTCATTCAACTCAGGGAGACTGATTTGATTATGGAACTTATTTTCAATCACTTTCTTTAACAATGAGACATGAAAAATAGGATGGATCTTAGAATGACTGGGCAAAGATAACTAGTAGGCCACATGCCCCACTCACTTGAGAATTGTGTAAGGCCCATTAAATTTGGGGTTAAGTTTTTGACAATGTTCATCTTTGAGTGAATTCTTCTTATAAGGTTGTAGACGAAGAAACACTTGGTCCTCTTCAATGAATTGATGTTTGAAATGACCTCGATCCTCTTGTTGATTCATGTGATTCTGAGCCATGACCGAATTTTATTTTAGGGTACAGAGAATGGTTGCTCAGACTGTAAGATTGTTGTCAACCTCTTGAACCTTGAAGACACTTGACATGTATAAGAGAACTGGTGGTGGATTTTTCCCGTAGACTACTTCAAAAGGATTCATGCGAGCGACAGTATGGTAAGATGTGTTGTACCACCATTCAACTAGGGGTAACCATTGTGTTCAGGATCTAACCTACCTAACCCCTCAAGTAGGTAGAATAATATATTTCCATGTAATAAAGGTCAATATTAATAAGGCCTAGAAATAAGGAGGAATAAGTCAATTGTAAGAAGACCTAATAGAATATTTCTCTTCTAGAAGGATCTTCCTATAGATTTTTCTTTTGGATAGATAGATTTAGTATAAATAAGAGTAGAGGGTATGAGAAGTTTTGTATTGGAAAATTATTGTAATAGATCTATGCTCTGTTGGAGGTTTCCCCCTCGAAGAGGCAAGTGAACATTGTTTCCTATCAATAAAGGTATAATTTTGGTGTTGTGGTTCATATAATTTGTTGTTTCACTATTATCTATGCAATATTTTAGTATTTTGTTTCTATCACAGTATTATTCTCTACATTATTTTTCTATTCTGCTAATATAATAGATCTAGTACCTTACAAGTGGTATCAAAGCACTTTCCTCGGCAGAAAATTGTGGTTTAATTTTTTTCAGGGTAGAGATGTATAGTGGTGTCTTAAAGCTACAAAGATATGTTGTTACGCGGATAAACCCACAGTCGGGGAGTCATACATGCAGAAAATACAAGTGGTACTTGAGCGCACATCTATTGGCCACCCTTATAACCCTTGTTGGTACCCCTTCGAGTAGTAGTGCATCAGATAGCACCTGTATATGGATCGACCTAGATCTCCTAAATCCCTCCATGGATAAACCGATCGACCACCTGACTGCTATAGTTCCACCAAGAAAATCACTCGGGAAGATACTCTCTAGCACCTTGGTAGTTGGGTAGTATGGCTAAGGGAATGATCTAGCCTCCTTAATTGTTTCCCTGAGATATTTGGCCAAGTACTACTGTTGGACCCCGCACGTATATTAGAGAGCTATAGAACAGGGAAAACCATTGACTGTAGAACCCTTGAATACCCTAACCCTTGGGATGGAAACAAAAACATAATAGACAATATATATTTCCATGCAATTGTGCCTCCTGCATTTGGGTTGTGAAATTACTACACATTTCTTCCTGTTAAGAATTTGGGCATTTCATCACTGCAGTATTCTTCAGATCGGAGTATAACTCTGCAAGAGTAAAAAAAAAGAGTATAGTGGTCCCATTGGCACACTTATTTGGGACCTATTCCATTGGACTCCCCTTTTCTCCCTGATCACAGTCATATCTTTCATTTTTTTTTTAAATTCCAGTGGACCCGAGCCCTTCTCATCTTCCCCATTTTTCCACCTATTCCAATATATTTCCCTTCTTTCCCTCATCATCATGGTACCTATCACTTACAAGTATTTTTTTTGGTCCCACCCACCCATTTTTCCTCACCTGTACTTCCCCTCCCCAAATGGCCACCACTCGCAACCAAGACCTGTAAGATTCCATCAATCAAGCGACCTCTGAAATTGTCTCTACCAATTACCGCCTTGCACAATTAGAAACCCATGTTGACAAAAAATTTGTCACCATGGACGTAAAATTCATGAACCAATTTGACACCCTCCATTCTGCTGCCAACCAGTTGTTGAACCACCCTTTAGGTCCTTCCTCCTTGGACCAACCCGATGTTGTTGAATCCTCTCATTCTATGCATTTTAAATCCAACTCCTTTCATCCTGACCCCGATCTTCCCCGTGTCGAAGTCAATAAATTTGATGGCTCTGATCGTACGGGTTGGGTCACTCAAATCGAGAATTATTTTTCTCTGCATGGTATTACTAATGAACTATCCAAACTTCTCTATGTTGTCCTCTATCTAGATCCTGAATGATGGAAATGGTGGCAATGGCATAAAAATTCATGTCAAGGGTATATTTCCTAGACACGGTTTTTTGCAGAGCTCTATGACCGCTTTGACATTGATACCCACTATCTCGGTCATTTGACCAAGTTGAAACAGTCATGCACAGTGGAAGACTTTATATCTTCTTTTGAGCATTTGGAATTTCGAACCAAGGGCATGTCAGATGATTTCTTCCATGAATGCTTTATCAGTGGCCTAAAGGATGAAATATGATCCCAGTTTCTCATGTCCTGCCCGCAGACTTGTTGGAAGATACTAAATGTGATAAAGAAGCCCAACAAGTTGTATTTTCCCATAACAAAAAACCCTCTTTTTTTTCTCGCCCTCAACCCACTAATCCTAACCCCTCTGTCACTCCCCTCAGGGTCCTGAAATTAACTAGGGATGAAATGGTTGAACGCCAATTGAAGGGTCTTTGCTATAATTGTGATGAAAAATATTTTATGGGGAACAAGTGTAAGGAGAAAAAACTTTTTATGGCCATTTTCGAAGATGTTCATAAAGAAGATGTGACAGTTCCAATTGTTGAAGAGCCCTCCCTTCTCGATGCCACCCCAGAGTCCGCTGACCCACCTGAAGTTGAACCACTCATTTCCTTGCATGCATTCATTGGCTTCTCTACTCCCCAAACCCTCAAGTTCATTATCTATATTAAGAATAGAAAGGTCATCATTCTGGTTGACAGTGGTAGCATCCACAATTTTATTCACCACCGCATTGCCCAGGAAACCAATTGTTATATTTGTGCTATCAATAATTTTCAAATCATGGTAGCCAATGGTGGGTCCATGAAATGTGGTGGGCTTTGTGAAAATGTATGTCTTCAAATTGGACATTACCACCTGAAATCTCATATGTTTTCCATCAAAATGGGCGGGTGTGACATTGTGCTAGGTGATGAATGGTTACACACTTTGGGTCCCATTCTTATGGATTTTAAGGAATTAACCATGCAATTCCAACAGGAGGGACAAAGGTATCACTTCCAAGGTCTCATAGCTATTTCTCCTGAGGTCATCAGTTCCCATCGCATGGAAAAAATCCTCAAGAAAGGCCACTCTAGTATTATTTCTCAACTCCATTCTATTCACATGGTTGGGACACCCTCTATACATCCTAACCTATAAGTTATCCTCTCCAAAGACCAAGCTGTTTTTCCACTCCTCGGGGACTTCTTCCTTCTTGTGGTGTTCATGATCATTCCATACCCCTTTTTCCTGGAAGTCTTCCTCCCAATGTTTTCCCTTATTGTCATCCCTTTTCCCAAAAGAATGAAATTAAGAAAATTGTGCAGGAATTGCTCCAAGAAGGTGTTATCTTCCCCAGTACCATCCCTTATTCTTGTCCTGTGGTCATGTTACTTAATAAAGAAGGTACTTGGTGCATGTGTCCTGACTTTCATGCCCTCAATAAACTAACCATCGAGAACAAGTTTCCCATTCTTGTCAATGATGATCTCTTGGATGAGTTGAGTGGTGCTCAGTATTTTACCAAACTTGATCTGCATTCAGGCTACCATTAGATCAGTATGCAAGATGCTGACATCCCCAAGACTTCTTTTCAAACTCATGAGGCTCAATATGAGTTCTTGGTCATGCACTTTGGCTTGTGTAATGCCCCTTCACCTTCCAAATCCTCATGAATCGTGTCTTTCTTCCTTTTCTCCATCATTTTGTCTTAGTTTTCCTTGATGATATTCTCATCTACAGTAAAACTTGGCAATCCCATATTTCCCATGTGGATCAAGTTCTTCATCTACTCTCTCAGCATCAAATTTTCCTCAAACACTCTAAATATTCCTTTGGCACCTCTGAAGTTGGGTACTTGGGTCATATTATTGGCAAGGCTGGTGTCCCGGTGGATCCAAACAATATTGAAGCCATGCAGGATTGGCCTTACCCTAAGACTATCAAAAGATTGCATGTTTTTCTGGTTTTAACAGGATATTATCATAAGTTTGTTCATACTTTCACTTGGAATCCCACAGTTGATCAAGCCTTTCAAGCATTGAAGGAGTATATCTTCACTACTCCGATATTGGCCCTTCCTAATTTCACAAAGACATTTTTCCTGGAATGTGATGCCTCGGGAGAGGAATTGGAGTAGTCCTTATTCAAGAGGGAAGACCTTTGGCCTTTACCAGTAAACAATTTTCAGACCACCATTTGGGAAAATCAATCTATGAAAATGAAATGTTGGCTATTCTGCATGTAGTAGATCTCTAGTGCCCTTATCTCTTGGGGAAACGCTTCCAAATTAAGAAAAATCATCAAATCCTCAAGTATTTTCTGGACCAACGACCTTCTTCTCCAAAGAAACTAAAATGGGTAACTAAGCTCTTTGGATATGATTATGAGATCATTTACAAGAAAGGCAAAGAAAATATGGTTGTTGACACTCTTTATTGAAAATATGAAGATGAAGGGTCCCTTTTCTCCCTATCCTTCATTGTCCCAGATTGTCTCCAAGTTGTTCACCAGGAATGGCTACAAGATCCTAAAATTCCGCATCTAATCCAACAGTTGCAAGACAATTCTCCAGTTTCCCCAGGGTACTCTTGGCACAATGATGAGCTTCGCTAAAAAGGTTGTTTGTATTTAAGTAAACAATCATAAATTAAATCCATGGTGCTTTATGAGCTTCATGCTACTCTCACAGCTGGGCACTCAGGGTTTACCAAAACCTATGACAGGGTCAAATGTTTTTTATTTTCTAGGATGGTATGAAAAAGGATGTTCTCACTTTTGTGGTCCAATGTGATGTTTTCCAACGTAACAAGGGAGAAATAATCAAAACCCCTGGCACACTCCAAATGCTTATGATTCCACCCACTATTTGGAGGTGCATCTCTATGGATTTCATTGTGGGATTACCTAAATCAGGCAATAAGTCAATCATCATGGTGGTAGTTGATCATCTTTCCAAGTATGATCATTTATGTTCTCTTCAACATCCATTTGTTACATCCACTGTGGCTCAACTTTTCATGGATCATGTCTACAAGATTCATGGCATGCCTCAGTCTATTGTTTCTAATCAAGACCCCACTTTCACCAACAAATTTTGGCAAGAACTGTTCAGGATATATGGCACCCAATTGCATCTCAACACCGCCTATCATCCCCAAACTGATGGTCAAACTGAAGTTTTCAAAAAGTGTTTGGAGAATTATTTGAGGTATTTTTCCTCTGCAAGGAAAAATCAATGGGCTCAATGGTTACCATTAGTTGAATGGTGGTACAACACTTCTTACCATACAACTACTTGCATAACTCCTTTTGAAGCAGTATATGGGCAAAATCCACCTTCCGTTCTCTCCTACAATCCAGGTGTCTCAAAGGTTCAGGCGGTTGACCAAACACTTACAGTTTGAGAGGCTATTATCCATACCCTCAAAGAGAATTTGGTTGTGGCTCAGAATTACATGAAGAAACAAGATAATCAATGTCACTCAAAATGTCAATTTGTTGAAGTCGACTAGGTATTTCTTCGTTTGCAACCTTATAAACAAACTTCACTCAAGGTTGAACATTGTTAGAAACTGGTGGCCAAATTTTGTGGTCCTTATATGGTTCTGAATCACGTGATACATGTGGCCTATCATTCATCGTTTCCTAGATCTTCCAAGCTCCATCTCATTTTTCATGTCTCCTGCTTAAAGAAGTTGATTGGAACCAAGTGCCAAAATCAAACCAACCTTCCCAAGTTGAATGAAGAAGCATCCATATGGTTGAATCCATAAGAAGTTTTGGACCAGCATGAGCATCATCTTCCTTAGTGCACCATCAAGGAAGTGTTAGTTTAGCAGAAAGATACAAATCCAGTCGATGCCACATGGGAGCCTGTTGTCATTCTACAGCAATTTCCTCATCTCAAACCTTGAGTACAAGGCTAATTTTAAGGGGGAGGGCATGTTAGGGACCTAACCTACCTAACCCCTCAAGTGGGTAGAATAATATATTTCCATGTAATAAAGGTCAATATTAATAAGGCCTAGCAATAAGGAGGAATAAGTCAATTGTAAGAAGACCTAATAGAAGCTTCCGCTTCTAGAAGGATCTTCCTCTAGATTTGTATTTTGGATAGATAGATTTAATATAAATAAGAGTAGAGGGTATGAGAAGTTTTTTCTTGGAAAATTATTGTAATAGATCTCTGCTCTGCTAGAGGTTTCCCCCTCGAAGAGGCAAGTGAACATTATTTCCTATCAATAAAGGTATAATTATGGTGTTGTGGTTCCATATAATTTGTTGTTCCACTATTATCTCTGCAATATTTCAGTATTTTGTTGCTATCTCGGTATTATTCTCTTCATTTTCTCTATTCTGCTAATATAATAGATCTGGTACCTTACACATTGATCCCACTAATTTTTTCTATCGGATGCAAAACACTACAAATATTTTTGAAACACTTGTTGACAACTTTAGTTTGTCCATCAATACAGGGATGATAGGTGGTATTGAGATGCATTTGGGTTCCCTAGATCTTGAAAACTTCTTGCCAAAAATTACTGGTGAAAGTTGGATCTTAGTGAGAGACAATAGAATGATGTATGCCATGGAATTCGAATATATTATCCATAAAAATGTAATCCATTGTGGATGCGGTGAACGAGTGTTGAAGAGCACATAAATTAGCATTTTTGGAAAGACGATTGACTACCACCATGATGACTGACTTATTGCCCAATTTAGGTAAGCCAACAATGAAATCCATAGAACTATCCCTCCAAATAGCAGGGGGAATTGGGAGCAGTTGGAGTATTCCTGGAGCTTTATTGTTTATCCCTTATTGTGTTGATAAATATCACATTCAACCACAAATGTGTGGATTTCATGTTTCATATCATCCCAGAAAAAATAATATTTGACTTGTTCATAGGTTTTGGTAAACCATGAATGTCTAACTACGGGTGAAGCATGCAACTCAGAGAGCATCATGGATATAAGGTTCGACTATAGGAAAAATTTATAGAGAAGCTCTTCATTGTTCCAAGAGTACCCTAGAGAAACTTGAGGATCTTGTTGTAACTTTTGGATCAAGATAGAAATTGTGGGATCTTGTAAACATGCTTGGAGAATGGCTACTATAATGAATGAGAGGGAAAATAGGGAACCTTCTTCTTCATAATGTTCATTTGTTATATTCTTTGTAGTGAAAGTCTATTCGAGGTGGATCGAATGACGGTCAAAGTCAAGGTGGATCGACTGCAGGTCGAGGGTCAAGGTAGATCGACAGCAAGTTGAAGGTCGAGGTTAGCCGATCAGATAAAGTTAAAGTATAAGGTCGAGGTGGCTCGACATGGTAAAGGCATCGACAACAAGTCAAAGAGGTCAAACAACAAGAGGTCGACCGGAAGGCATGTGGTGATCAATTGAAGACCAATTTAAGGATGACTGGTAGTCGATTGGTAATCCGACTTGGAGTCGACTGTAAAAGAATCCCGATATTCGTGGGATTTGTAGCCAATGATATGCATGGATATGTAATTTTTTTTGGGATCCATGTCTTTAGGATTTTTCTTGTTCTAAATCCTATAAAGAGACATGGTTTAAGGCCGTAAAGGCTAATCCCAAATCCTTAGATGATGAATGGCTAATCACCGAGAGTCTATAATTTAGAGGTTGTTGGTCATGCAGATGTAATCCGAATTGGCTACAAGGTTGTTCTTGCAAAGGAAAGAGGGTATGATGTCGATTTTGTCTTAGGTTTGGACCAAGGTTAGACATGTAACCTTTTATTTAGATTGAATAAGACAATAAGAGAGAAGTGTCAGTGTTTCATGAAAATCTGCACAAGAGATCTAGCTAAAGAAAGTACAAACAAAGCTTATCAAGAAAGGAAGTGAGATTCAATATGGAAGAATGAGAAAATATATTCACACTACTCCAATGAGTTGATGATTGATACATAGATCATGATCAATATGATACAATGAATGAGTGGAATACACTCATATATAGGGCAAAGCATTCCATAATTAAGAAAAGCAATCAAGCAGTTATCTTTCCTTAGGAATGCATGCATGCATAATAGTGATGGTAAAAATAGAAAGTCTAAAATAGAACTAGTCAGATAACTCCCATTGAACTAGTGTGTCGAAAATAGAAATTTCTCCAACACCCCTCCTGAACATCACTATGGAGTAAAAAATGAGTCCCGGCTACTAGGCCATTTTAGGTACTCGTGTACAATGGAACTAATGAACATTGAATAAAAGTGAGGAAAGAGGGAAAACCACGTGGGAACAAAACCCCCCCTCAAAAGATAATGTATCAAAAGAAGAAAATAACAGTTGTTATACAACTATGTTCTTCATTGCAAGACGATCCCGCAAATTCTGAAACTTCTGCTCACTGAAAGTCTTCATGAAGATGTAGAAATATTTATGGATCTGATGAAGTCCTTTGGCAACCTATCAGGCCTTGTACCTCTTGATCCTATGGACCCATCTGCACCTGAAAATATTCCTTTCTGGTGGATGTGGAACCAGATTCCAAGTCTGGTTATTGTTATTGGATAAATCCATAAGTGCGAACACAAATTGATCTCTCTAGATCCACCTGGATCTAGAACAAAGCAAGACAGAATAATACTCTTTCCCTAGATTTTAACTATTGAATGTACTAGGAAGCAAGATCAAAGAACATACCTTGTGATTGCTTCCTATGGTCTTTGTTTCTCCTACTTCGCTCCAGTTATCTTGTGCAGTCAAGACCAAGACAACACAAACCAACCAAAGTGAAGAAAGCACAATCTATTCAACAGTCGATCTATGTATATGATCAAGGAGTTATACAATAAAGTGGAATTAGCTTTATGGGAAAGAGACATATTACTGTATCATATTGATGGAAAGTAAATATTACAACCTGAGCCTTGATGTTGCAAACTTCCTTTCGATGGCCCTTGACTCTGACACACACACTTGCTCACTTGCATGAAGAAGATCAACCACCTTTGATAAACTTGTTGGGATTCTTAGTTGTTGTGGCAGCAATCCTTCACACAATCCTTTTCACTAATTCTCCAATGAATCTCTTGTTTTTTTTCTTACTAACCTTTTCCATGAGAATCCCCTCAATATATAGGAGAGAATGAATTAGTTACTTGGATAAGAATGATCCCAAAATATCAGAAAATCCAGTATTTAGATAACCATTTGAATGCCATCTCATCCTTCTAGAAGCTTCGAGAATTCCTCTTTTTCCCTTCTTTAAAAAGTGTTCGCACCCTAGCAGTTATACACAGTGCGAACTTCTCGCACCCTGTCTTAAGGTAGCCTGCGAGAATCATACATTCTCGCAGGCGACTATACTAGCAGCCTGCGAACCTTCTTCAAAAATGATATTTTTGGAAAGAGAAGAAAGTAACTTTTCTCAGTAGAAAGTTCTAATGAAGAGCCTGAGTGCACCATAATCAATACATCATCATGACGACCAAAATTATGGGTAACAGAATGCCCCCCAAAGTATGATATTGGAACCAGTGACAGTCGATAGACTTTGTAAGCTGCATGTGTGTGTCGAGAACCAGGAGCACATCTAATCGAAAACCTGTGAACAATCAAGCATCTGCAAAGTATCATATATATCAATTCTGAGGTAGGAATTCCCATACTCAGATCACAGACTGACGCCATTGTAGACATAGTTCATGGCCACCAATCATACACTGTGGATCCATGCCGTCAAAATATAGCATAGCCACTGGAATATACTGTGGATCTATGTGAGAAATTTCAAATCAAGACGACATAGCCATGAAACATACACAGTGGATCTATGTGTCACAAATTATACATACTCCATCGCAACCTGTATCACAAAGATAATACCCAGGGTCTTCAATCTCGACGCCTAAAGTACGAATCTAACCATGTGATTACATGTGTTGAAGTCGAACATGGTAGAAACCACTTGATTATCGGTCATTGATGAAACCGTTAACAAGTGAGAGGGAAATCACCATTGATGTCAATGACTCCCAAGGTACTATAGTACAATCCATCGACTGTGAATAAATGAGTTGATGTCGAACATTCGACAGAATCTTTCGATCAGGGGTCAATGATGTAAACCCACTGTCGAAAGTGAGGAAACTTGCCATTGAGGCATGCAAGCTCCAAGGTACTAAATAATTTCTAAGCCTTGATTCCAGATAATGAGCTGAAGTTGACGGAACAAGACTCGTCACAGGAGGGCCTTGATGTATCCCCCATCAATGACACGAAATGAGTAACAGAGTTTTAAGGTGAAACAGAGCATGTTGCAATTTGGACTGGACACAGGGAAGGCTGACATGGAGAGAATGGGTAACTACAGATGGTCGACTCAATATAGGTTTCAGATGGACTTCTCTTGAACATATGAATGACACGACCAATGATTTGGCAGCATTGACTCAAAGACGACACAGGGAATGACCTTGTATCAAATCGAATGAGAGACAAATGGATTTCCCAAACCGGCTTCAAATGATGAATAGGGGGTGTCATGTTCAAGAGCGACACTTACTGCCAATCAATACGAAGATGAAACATATCCCTTTCCCAAATTTTCCCCCACCATTTCTAGCAAGTACCTCTTTATTTTTACGCAAGCTTGAAGAGGATCACATATGCTTGTTGATATAAGCTCATCCTTCGGATGAGTCCCTCGGAGTATTTTTAACGAACCCTAAAAAGGAGTGGTTCGGTCCCATCACGGGTCTATCAATGTTTGTTTAACAAGTCCAGAGATAGTAAACTCGAAGGTTTTTCAAGATTATAGAGTTTGGAAAAACACTTAAAAGAGAACTCTCTCAGTTCCTTTTTCATAACATAGTCTGGACGAGACCGAAAAAGAGAGAAATTATCGCTCGCCAGACGCGTACTTCAAATACTTTATCGAGCGTGAAAATAGCAAGGTCGCTCGGCGATCTTTTCATGTTTAGAGAGTCTGAAAAGAGATTAAAGAGGACTCCAGGGGCGTTCCTTTTTCGTATAACCTTGTTAAGATCGATCACGTTCTGTTGTATTTACGACCATAAGAACGGACAAAAACGATGCTCGAGGTTTTATGTAAAAACCATGAAAAACAATCAAAAACACACCATAATGAAGAAAAATATATCCATATCCTTGTATGTAATCATCAATGTTATCACACCTGCAAGTCATCACACTCATCTTGATATTAGGGATTAGGTTTAAGCAATAAATAAGCATTAAAACCCAAAATGACATAGTAAAAAGTAAATTAATGAGTAAATAAACATTTTTACCATATCATTTCACATTTCCACTATTCAGCTCCAAAACCCCCTTTTTACCCTCCGAGTTTGGCGTTAATTTTCGGGAGCGACAGGAGACCATTCGACGAGCTGTCTGCTGCATTAAGGTAAGCTCTTCATTCTTAAAATTTTCATGGTTTAAATTTTTAATTTCATTGGTTAGTTTTTCAGTTTGAAGTTGTTTTTTGAACCCTATATGCACATAGGCATTCTCGTAGGCAGCCTATACGGGGCCTGCGAGAATGATGTGTTCTCGCAGGTGAGCCTTGAGCCACCTGCGAGGTGTTCACACTGTGCAAATGAGGCACTTGCGAGAACCACAGAATCCAAAAAAAAATTAAATATTTAATCAATGAAAAAAGATCCAGATCATGAATAAAATCATTAATTCTCCTTTTATGTTCCTTGTGCAGATAAATAGCCACAAACATGGTGCTTGAGTGGCGTGAAAGAGAACATGAGGAGGATAATGCAAATGCCGAGAATCATCCTCCTACCATAGCTGCATTAAGAGATTGTGGGCTCTTAAAATACTTCCGCATCCCGGGCATGAGGGCCCAAGTCAGACTACTCGAGTACCTGGTCCGTATGTGGGACCCAGATCAACAGGTTTTCAATGTAGGAGCTCATACTTTTTCCATAGACATTGAGGACATATACTTTTTGACTAGATTTTCCAAGCATGGGTATTATGTCAGTCTGACCGGTAGTAGAGGTGGTGGGCTCAAGATGAGTGAATATTGCAATCAATATTGTGTACCAGAGGTTGAGAGGAAAAAGGGAAAAGTTTCTATCTGGGGGGTACAAGACTTGACCCTCCGCACTATCCCTTTTACCATATCTCGGATGGTCAGGAGTTCTACTCCTCATATGGAATTATAGAGCTACTTCCAGTACACCATCGAGTGTACTGAGCCTCGGTATTTAACTGGGTGGATGCTGTGCTTCGCAGTATCAAAAGACAATTAACCAAATGCAGGTGAGGTGAATTGAAATAATTTGGGTATGGTTCTTTGTTGGTGTCCTTCTTCCTCGAGAGGGTCCCCATATTTAGACTATAGGTTGAGTGGGACTTCTCGGGTCCTAGAGATCCAAGGATGTTGAGGTGGTGTCAGCTCATGGCCCGGCACGTGGCAGGACCAATCGTCAAGTACGACGATATTTTCTTTGACTGGCTCCAAAACCAGATGCTGATGGTCGATGACTACGCTTATGCCGGGTTGGATTTCAGAGGAGATATGGATTTAGCACTGCCTGAGGATGCTTAGTGGGGAGACCTCGGTAAGAAGTACAAGCATTTTCTCTTTTTAAATGTTTTTGAATTTTTTATCATATTCAAATGTTTTTGTTTTTATATATTTATCCAAAGACTAACACAAAATGTTTGTTGATGACACAGATGTTGGACCGTATAGACCTCCTGGCACTTATCCTATCCAGCAACGAGGAGAGGTAGCAGCACCACCACCACAGTATGTCGAAGATTATCAGGTGGTGGAACAGAACTTAGAGGGTCTGACAACAGACATTCCAGATATGACTCTAGAAGAGGTTCCACGACGTGATCAGCGTCACACTGTAGGGGTATCAGTAGCTATGGGTCGACTGATCCGTAGGGTTGCTAGAGAAATTGTGTGTTACCATGAACGTCATCTGTGACGTCACTTTGTAGAATCTATGAGCTTCAAATTTTTATATTTTGGTCTTCGGACAAACTTTTGTAAAAAACAAACTCTTTTGATCGTTATATATACAGATGGCTTCTACCGGTTTACTTTATATTGTGTGAATTTTAATGTGTTTGATTTATAAATGGTTCAAATGTCTGTCCAATACATAATTAGCCAATGCATCTGTTAATGTATTCAGACATCTAGGAATATGCTGATATTCTATGTGATCAAAATAACGTTCCAAGAGGCGAATTCGCAAATACACCCGTAACAAACTAGGACTTCGAATAGAATAGATATTACTTAGTTGTAGTACTACAAGCTGCGAGTCAAGTCACACAACCAAATGACGAATTCCAAGTGAGATAGCATCAACCAATAATTCAATGACGGCGCTATACTCTGCAATGTTGTTGGTTGCACGGCCAAGACATACACCTCGTAAAGATATAAGTTTGTTTGTTGGGGCATAGATTGACCATGCAGCGAAAGCTAGGTTCTGAGTACTACGGCTAGCACCATCAGCGAAGCCAATATAGGGTAGCGAAGACTCCGACATCTGGCAATCAAACACAACGTCACATAAGGGAAGAGACCAGATAATGTCAAATGCAAACTAAAGTAACACACATAGGTATGATACATAAAAATACTAGTGCTTGTGCACAAATGACTTATGCATAATACTTCTTCAAGTACAACCCATTTCTGGGTTCACTCAAAGGGATACCATCGTAATCGACCAGCTCATATGCTCCTTTTTCCAAAACTCGGTGAACAATATAAGGACCTCGCCACATTGGTTCGAATTTCCCAGCTCCTAAAGCATCTCGATCATGTTCATAGAGAAGAACAAGATCACCTTCAGAGAAAACGTGAGGCTTGACATGCTTGTCATACTGTGCCTTGACACGTTTCTTCTGGGCTTCTATTACTAGAGTGGCGTCATGTCGAGTTTCGTCTAATCGCATCAAATACAATAGACTCTCTTCTTCAGCAGAAGTATTGGGTAAGAGTTCGACAACTAGCTTCAGAGAAGGTATCTCGCATTCTATAGGAAGAATGGATTCCACACCATAGACCAATTGAAAAGGCGTAAACCCCGTAGAGGATTTAACAGATGTTCGGTATGCCCATAATGTCGAAAACAACATCGTGTGCCAGCTTTCTTTATGAATTCCTATCATCCTTCGAAGCATAGTTATAAGAACTTTGTTGATTTCTTCGACCTGGCCATTAGCTTGCGGATAATAGGGTGTTGAGTTATCACGACGAAGACCCAACTTTTCCGTAAGTTTAGATATCATAAAATTCCTAAAATGACTACCGTGATCAGTAACGATAGCTTGAGGAACACCAAAACGAGATATGACATGGTTAAAAAGAAACAACGTTGTAGTCTTTCCAGTATCATTGAATGTTGGCATCGCCTCGGCCCATTTTGTAAAGTAATCAATAGCTACAATGATGTAACCATGGCCCCCGGCCGAGTGAGGGTGACATGTTAGGAAATCAATGCCCCATTTTGCAAAAGGACCAACTGAGACCACAGGATGAAGAGGAGCAGGATGTGACCGAATTTTCTAATTGTAGGTCTAGCAGGCATGGCATTTCTGGACGACAGTAATGCAGTCGTTGAACAAGGAAGGCCAAAAATAACCTTCGCGTAAGATCTTTTGGGTAGTAGCATACCCAAACATATGACTGTTGGAAATATGGCTACAACAGAGATGACGCAGATGATCAAGGCGCAGATGATCAAGGTTGTCATTGATGGCAATCGATTGTTTATGAAGAACAGATGCTGAAACATGCTGCAACACAAATGCAAACACAGACGCTGAA
>ML795809.1:311867-338510 GCA_009831015.1 Picea engelmannii
TGTTTATAACACTGGTTTTCACAGTAAAGACTTGCTGCCATTAAGATTAATGATTCGAAGATAAAATTGAGAGAAATTGTTAATAATTTACAATAACTGATTCACCCCCCCCCTCTCAGTTATTTCATACCTGTAACAATGACCACCACATGCTCCGGAATGGCATTCATTCAGAGCTTTCTCGGCTTCATCAAACGTTATACAACGTCAAAAAACTGAGTCAATTCCTCGACAGTAAAGAGTATCCCCGAGGATAATGTATTGACGAGCTTAATAATGGAAGCAACGTTGTTCAGTACGAGAGAAAGAAGGCTGGAAAGTCTGGGTTTGGAGATATATAATGATATCTCCATACCAAATATCGTCAGTACTAATTAGGAAAAGAGACTCATTGGGTAATGAATCTACTGCTACATTTTCCGTGGCAGAGTGAGGAAAATCACATATCAACTCAGCAAAAACTAAGGATTTATTAGACATGGCGCGATCGAATTCCAAGTCAAACTCCTGGAGTATGACAATCCATTTGGAGTATTTTCCCCCTAGCAATTGACATGTCAAAATGTGTTGCATAGGGTTGCAATGAGAAATCACTATAGTTTTCCTTGAGAGGATATAATTCTGAAAGCGTTGAACAGCTTGAACGGCAGCCAAGGCCAATTTTTCAACATGTTGATACTTGATTTCAGTTGATGTGAGACTTCGACTCAAGTAATAAATAACATGTTCATCATGCGCATCATCCTCTTGGACGAGAACCATGCCAATAGTATACTCAGAGGAAGCAAGATACAGAAAATAATCACGACTATAATCAGGAGGAAAGAGAAGCGAAGCTCGTGTGAGGGACAACTTCAAAGCCTCGAAAGCATTATTGGCCATGGTATCCCAGACGAACTCTGAATCTTTATTTAGTAGCCGCATAAAACCACGAGTAATCTCAGCATAATTAGGGATGAAACGACGAAGAAAGTTTGTTTTCCCCTGCAAACTTTGCAACTGGCGCAATGTAGAAGGAGGAGGGAGATTAAGAATCACCTCAACCTTAAGAGGATCTACCTGGATCATGTGACGTGAAACAATGAAACCTAGAAGACGGTCGGATTCTACACAAAAAACGCATTTATGAGGATTTAAACGAATACGATAGAACCGACAGTGAACGAAAATGGCTCATAGATGAGTGGGGTGATCGACTCGGCGCAAAGAATGAGCAGGTAAATCATCCAAATAGGGTTGAACTATATGATTTATATCATGAAAATCATAAGACATAGCACGTTGAAACGTCGCACCAACGTTCTTAAGACTGAAGGGAAGTTTCTTATAGGAAAAAGTACCCCAAGGACATCTAAAGCAGTTTTATATTGGTCCTCGGGAGCGATGTTAATTTGATTATAGCCGGAGAAACCATCCATGAGAGAGAAGATTTCACTTCCGGCACAGTCATCGACAATCTGGTCGACGAAAGGGGTTGGAAAGTTGTCTTTTGGACAGGCTTTGTTAATATCCCTATAATCAACACATACACGAATACTGCCACCTTTCTTATCAATTGGAACAGGATTAGAAACCCATTCTGTCAAAGCCACCGGATAAATAAAGTCGGCTTTTAGAAGTTTTTCAACTTCGAGCTTGATAGTCACCGCTTTACGTGGGTGGACTGGACGAAGGCGCTACCGGACAGGTTTAGCGTCGGGGTATGTATTTATCTCATGTACAACAATTGCAGGGTCGATACCTGGAATCTCTTCGTAGCTCCAAGCGAAGATGTCACGAAATTATTTGAACAGAGACGTATAGGTGACAATTTCATTGGGAGAACACGAAGCTCCGATATGAACATTTTCAACTATCCCAGGTTTAATGGATATGTCAATGGGAATCGTGGGAGAAATATTACTAAGGTTCCCTTCAACAAACACATCGTGTGAAGTCGCAGGAACCATGGAAATGACAACAACGATCGACGGAGTCGAAATCCGTTGGTAGTTCTTTAGAGTATGTTGTTCCAGAAAGAGTATGGAATGATGATGTCCATCGTCCCAAGGGGTGTCCTCCATGATGGACATGATCATATCGTCAGTGGGAAAGATAACACGGAAAGGATCGGGAGACAACTCATCAAGAGAGGGGGTAGAAGGTATTTCCGATTGAATGACCTGGTATGCAGATTCAACCGGACTTAACGGCATGACGTCGCCGAAACGAGTGTGATCTCCAGGGTCAGGGAAAATCCAAGGGTCATGTGACGCAGGAAGTTCATGAGGCACAATGGAGATCATGTTGATAGAAGCAACTTACGGGCGTGGAACATCGGGTGGAGGAATGGGGAAAGTACCCATTAACGAAGATTCTTTTAAAAGGCCTACACCGACATTTTCATAACCCGGCGGGGTTTTAGCAATAAACGGCACGTTTCCAGTACGAGTATCGGAATTGAAGAAGGCAAGTTAGTCAACTGTAACAACCTTTCCTTGATGAGGAAACGAACTACACGGAAAAGTGTTGACACAACAGTGCGCATGGAATCTATCCAGCTATGACCAAGCAGAAGATTATAATCAAGGGGAGCATCGAAAACTTCCACTTCAACTTGGACCGTCTTACCTTCTAGTGTAACAGGCAACGATGGAAGAACACCGTAAGGCTTAAAACCAGAGCCATTGAAGGCTTTCAGAGTATTTTGTGATTCATTTAAAGGAGGAGAACCAATGGCTTTCCAACAAGCAAAAGACATTACACACGTAGAGGCACCCTCATCAATAACAGTTCGACAAATGTTCTTGTCAGAGACAACAACTTGAATTTGAAATGCGAGTTGGGGTGGTAACCTTGCAATGTGATCTTCCAAGTCAAATATTATTAAATTTGTATTTGTGGGGTCAATTCCACCTATAGCTTTCAACAGTGCCTTCCGTTGTGCAAGACATGACTGAAGGACTTCAAGGGCTGACATCGTTGAAGGTGCCTGGGCCAGATCTTCAACAATACTGTAGTTCTGGGCCGCATGAGCATGAGGATTGAAATCCGATTTCCTAACGACACCTTTAGGGGGTGGTCATAGAACTGTATCAAGGCTCGGTCGTTTGAGATGAAGAGGACTGTTGGTAGGTGGAGTCGGTGGAGAGGGTTGTACCAAAGCAGGAGGTAAATCATCAACCTTCTCTTTAAACGGAGTATAATCTTTGGCTCTAGTCATGAGTGCAACGTTGTTTTGCTTAGAATCACTGGTACACATCAAAACATATGATGTGGTAGAAGGAGATGGTTGGTCATGAATGACTAACTGAGCCTGTTGTTGGGACGAGAAAGGTTGAGACAAGACTGTCGGCGTAGATGGATTTGAGGTCCCTTGAAGGAACTTAGTAACCTCGACACGTCTTGGACAATCCTTTTTGTAGTGATCATCACCACAGATAAGGCAAGGGTAGCGGGGTTTGCGCTTATCCCGGTCTTCAATAGGGGTATTTTTAGGCTGCTCGGTTTGATTATTATTTTTTCCCTCCTTATTCTTGCCTCTCCCCCTTTTAGATTTATTTTTACCGGTCGGGGTGGATTGAACAACATTCACCTCAGAAGTTTTACCGGTAGGAGTGGCAGGAGACAGAGCATTTTGTACATTAGAATAAGCAGACTTGGGATTGGTGCTTGAAACAGAATGTGATTGGGCTTGGGCAGTACCAATCACACCATCAGCTGCATGTGAGGCAGCTGGAGTAGTTGAAGTGCTGGAAGTACCAAGATGAGGTAACTCAGGTAATAAATCATAAAGTGTTCTCGTTTGCGAATAAACGAGATCAAGATATTGAGCACGACTTATAGCCTTCTCTTCCATGACAACGCCACCCATGGCAATGTTCTTACCAATTTTGTTCACAAAGTATTTTGCAAACCATTCGGCCAGTAACTGATCGGGGAGTTCAAGTTTGATGAGACGTCGTCTCCTTCGCCACTCATGGATATGATCAGATATATGAGTGCCTTTAGTCTGTTTGAAGGAATTCAAAATCTCAGTCCTAGTATCATAACAGATCGGTAACTAGTAATGCGTAAGGAAATCCATAGCTAGGGTGTTGAAGTCAGAGAATAAACCTCGTGGAAATTCAATATACCACTTCGCAGCAGAACCGGTAAGGGTTCGTTGAAAAAGACGTAGATGAATAGAGTCATCCATCAATGGGTTGGATGAACACCATAGGTGAAAAGTTATCACGTGATTGTTCGGTTCCTCTCCCGCTTTGCCATCAAATTTAGGAATGTATGATGGAAGCTTAGCTCGAATAGCAGGCCATTGGGGAGAATGACGAATAGGATCATTTAGAATCCTAGACAAATATGGAAAATCCAAAGTAGCAAGAAAAGGTAATTGTCGATTCACCTGCAGGTACTGGTAACTTTGGGGTGGAAGCCCTGTCGTCAAACCCGTAGGATCGTACGCAGTCTGTCCATAGTGGGAAGATCCCGGCTGATTCAGTGGTGGTTGGAGAGGATAGTAACTCCAAGGATTGTAACCTTGAGTTTGAGTAGGGACCTGAGGTTGAACATTTTGACCGTGACCCCAAATAGGATTGGGTACACCTGGATATGGTTGGCCTATAGTAGGGACAGGTTGTTGCCCCCCAGCTGCTTGAGGAAGATTTTGTAGCATCTGATTCCAATACTGGGCCAAAGCTGCAGGTATATTTTTTCCAAAAGGTGGGGTTGGTCCCCCTATCGTAGGTGGAGTTCCAACTGGAAGTTGTGTGCCAATCGTAGGTTGTGTAGTAAGTGGATTATGTCTGGTAAGAGGAAATGGAATCGTACCACCTTGTCCACCAACGAGAATCTTCAAGTTAGGTGTAATGGATGGTATAGTGCCACTGGGATTAGGATTGCCAGAAGGAAATTGAGGGAATGTCAAAATAAAAACGGGAATAGGATGCCCAGAAGGACCCCTAGGATTACCAGATGGGGTTTGCGGAGGTGTTGGAACAGAAGCATTCAACAAAGCATTCAACGCATGGTATCCTAGTGGTAGTGTTGGAATGACATCAGGCATTCTCTGGGTATTGATAGGATCAAGATTAGTTGCAGTAATATCGGTTGGGACACTCGTAGTATTCACGAGATGGGCCATCTCGTCAGGGAGAAAAAAGTGATAAGTGGTAGGCACTGGTATAGTCTCTGTCTCAGAAAACACCTGAGGGTTGATTTCGTAGACTATAGGTGACTCAGTACCAAAAAGGACCCTTCGAAAATTACCTGACCAAAAAGGATCTTGGCCTTCTTCCCCGGGAAAAGGCCCAATGGTTGATTCAGAAGATGTAACAACTTCTTCTTCAGAAGAATTTAATCGCACAAAAGGTCGTTCACCACAGCGAATGCGATAGTCCTCTCTAGTATTATTAATTCGAAAAGGTTCTAGAGATTCAGTTGATTCGACTGGTGGTGTGGTGATAACTGGGACTTCACTTGTTTCCACGTGTGGTGGGGTAACAACTGGGACTTCACTCTGGTGAGGAGAGTCCTCAGGTGTACTGGTAGGCAAGGGTTGAGAATCGTCCAGATGCTCTGGAGATAAACCTTGCATTCTACGTGAACGTCGTGGGGGAGAAATTGTAAAAGAGTGACAAGCTCCATGAAAAAAAATCTTAGGGTCAACTTCGAGAAATAAACAACACGCACTAGTAAACAAAATCTAGGAAACAATCACCAGGCAAACAAAACCTTCTAATTTCGAAGCCACTAGTTGGTGATGAAATCCAACGTCGCAACAACGAGACGAGAAGGAGTGGGGCTAGGATGGAAAAGTTACGTTGATGACCTGCTTAACAGACTTACACCCTGGTGCAAGATCCCGCACATAATCGTGGGTATACCCTCCAAGGAGCCCGAGTGAGTTTGGTCAACGTCAATTCCAGGTACCGTGAAGACTTTCCCCTCCACAGTCATCTCGAGTAAGAACCTAGAGAGATAGGCCACTAAGGTCACCACAAACAAGAGTAAATCCTGGGGGAACAGTCGACAGTCCGATCCACACGCAAGGGCAGGGTATCTAGCCCGAAATCAACTCAAAAGGCTTCCACTCATCATTGTGGGTATACCTCTGAGTGACCCCCGTAATACGTGCAATCTCTACACTGATGTCAATAAAGCAGGGTGAGTAACTCTGCCAACACCAATGTGACCTAGTGCTTGACCCTTGTGTTAGAAGGGTTTCCCAGGACAATATGTTGCAAATGGAATTTAACACTCCCTAACTCAAGATGCGATTGTGTGTTTTTAAGATTTTGAAGAGTGTATATCTCTTCCTACTCCAAAGCCCTATCCTAGCTAAATGTTGGTGTAAAAGAGCCCTAGAAAAGAGTTACTAGATAAATTTTATGATTACGCAATGTTTTTAAGAGCTGTTGTTTACGAAAAGGTAACGGAAGTGAAACTTATGTTGTATGACTCTGACCCAAGGATGCAAGGATGTGAATGAAATGTATCACTTTTCGTTCGATGAATTCTATGTATGGGAGAAAGAGAAAATTTTCCAAATCAACCTGGAACTACAATGCACAATTTCCTTTCAAATGTCGATGCAAACAATCATTTATTAAATGACTATTCTCTAAGTGTCTCTTTTTCAATACTTCAAAAATCTCAATAATTTGATTTTCACAGTTTTGTAAATGACAAAAACAATTTGATGAAAGAAAAACTTTGTGTTCACTTTTCAAAAAGAACCCTCACTATACCAATGAGAGAGCAGAAAATCAAATCATAAAGAATCAAGCAATATCAACCCAATCAACTCTTTCAATGAAAGAAAAAATAAAGAGCAAACCAAATAGTCTTCTCAAAGCAAACGAAAATGTTCTTTCAAACCAATAAGCAAATGAGAAAAACCAAGTACTTAACTTTCAACCAATCACTGGTTCTCAACCAATCAAACACACTCATAATCTGAAGTCAGAGAGAATGGTTTTGCCAAGAAGAGTCAAGAAACGAAAGTCAAGACACAAAGGACAAGAAAAAACTTGAAACCCTAAAATTGTTCACGCATGCAAACTAAAGCAAGAAATACATCAATCAGAGGTCCAAGAAACCCATAAGAGGTAATTCAACTGATCTGAGCAGTTAGAAAGACCAAAACTTAATTTCAAAATTTTGAAAAAATGTGTTCGCAGGTAAGCAATATTACACAGTGCGAGAACCTATGATTCTCATAGGTGACCTTTTAGCAAGGTGCGAGAACCTCGCACTGAAACTTATGTGCAGGGTGCGAACCTTCCTAATTCTCGCAGGCTGCAATGAGGTGCAGTGCGAGAATTCTTGAACATATCCAAAAATTTGAAAAATGAAGTAAAATTCACAAAATCTTATGGACTCAGAAGGTCTATCAGGATATCCTGAAGACTCAGAGACTGATAGGATAGGAGAAAAATGAAATCAGAGAAAATGGCCACAAAGAAACACAAAAAGTCACAAATAAAATGGGATGGTTCCCAAGTTGAGTCGTCAATTTTGTTATTGGATAAATCCGTAAGTGCGGACACAAACCGATCTCCCTAGATCCACCTGGATCTAGAACAAAGCAAGACAGAATAATACTCTTTCCCTAGATTTTAACTATTGAATGTACTAGGAAGCAAGATCAAAGAACATACCTTGTGATCGCTTCCTATGGTCTTTGTTGCTCCTGCTTCGCTCCAATGCTCTTGTGCAGTCAAGACCAAGACAACACAAACCAACCAAAGTGAAGAAAGCACAATCTATTCAACAGTCGATCTATGTATATGATCAAGGAGTTATACAATAAAGTGGAATTAGCTTTATAGGAAAGAGACATATTACTGTATCATATTGATGGAAAGTAAAGATTACAACCTGAGTCTTGATGTTGCAAACTTCCTTTCGATGGCCCTTGACTCTAACACACACACTTGCTCACTTGCATGAAGAAGATCAACCACCTTTGATAAACTTGTTGGGATTCTTAGCTGATGTGGCATCATTCCTTCACACAATCCTTTTCACTAATTCTCCAATGAATCTGTTGCTTGTTTTCTTACTAACCTTTTCCATGAGAATCCCCTCAATATATAGGAGAGAATGAATTAGTTACTTGGATAATAATGATCCCAAAATATCAGGAAATCTAGTACTTAGATAACCATTCGAATGCCATCTCATCCTTCTAGAAGATTCCCTTCTAGAAGCTTCGAGAATTCCTCTTTTTCTCTTCTTTAGAAAGTGTTCGCACCCTAGAAGTTATACACAGTGCGAACTTCTCACACCCTGGCTTAAGGTAGCCTGCGAGAATGATACATTCTTGCAGGCAACTATACTAGCAGCCTGCGAACCTTCTTCAAAAATGATATTTTTGGAAAGAGAAGAAAGTAACTTTTCTCAGTAGAAAGTTCTAATGAAGAGCCTGAGTGCACCATAATCAATACATCATCATGACGATCAAATTTATGGGTAACAGTTATGTAGGAGTGAGTCATACTCCTTCTGCATGGCTGCTTGCCATAATGTATTTCCCACAACCCTATTGTAGTTCTGTGGATCCATAGATTGAACCATATAGAAATGCATGGGCATCGCAAGTTCTGAAGCTGAAAGTACATGAGAAGGCTCCTCATGTTGAGATCGAGTCATCCTCGAATCCAATGGATTCCTTGCAAGCTTGCTTGTTGCCTGAAGTGTGGTTTGTGCCTTCTTGGGTATCTCCTGAAGTTTCGACGTTGACTTCTTATCTGGCTATACTACCTGTTTATTTCCATGTACAGAATTTGAGTGTATGGAATCATCTCTGATGTCTAAAACTGATGGAAGCACAAGAGTATATGCATGTTGCAGTGGAGGTGCATGCAGAGTACTCTCCTTATGTGTAAGTAGAATAGAGAAGTCGTCGTCAGAAAAAATAGTGAATTTATACAACCTTGACTTGTAATCCACCTCACCAATTGCAATGATGGAATCGCCATGCATGTCAATTACTAAAACTGAATCTGATGTAAATTCAACCTTTTTATCTTTCTGAGTGATCTGATAAACTGAGAGAAAATTCATAGAAAGCTTTGGAACATGTAGAACATTCTCAAAACTGCCATTGTGGAGTTCCACTCTCCCTTCTCCTGCTACTACTACTGGAGTATCATCCCCCATGAGAATAGGGGGTCTTGAGCATGGACTCAAAGAAGAGAAAACTTCATCTTTCGCTTCCATATGATGGGATGCACCAGAATCTATAATCCATGAATCAGATGAGGAATTAATTGCAACTAGAGAATGATGATTACCTTTCTTAGGAGCAGAAAATTCTTCCTTCCGCTTCTTGACTCCCTCTGGAATGAAGTTTCCAAGGTTGTTCTGTTGAAGTATCTATGCCATAAGATCGATCTATTTCTTCATGCATGTGGATTCTTCATGATTCGGTTTATTGCAGTAAGTGCACTTCTTTCCCTTCTTCTTCTTCTTCTTGGAATCTGAAGAGTCTCCGGAACCTGAAGAATCGTTGAAGGGTTTGGAATATCCCTCCTTCCCATTTTGTTTAGATGACCCTTTTCCATCATGCACGGTGAGTGTGTGTGCTTTGGGATCTTTCATGAGGCCCATATGTATGAGTTTTGTCTGCTCTTGTGTAAGAGACTCAATGAACTGAGCCAACGTAGGCATTTTCCAATTTGTTCCAAAAAGACATCTGCCATAATGGAAATTGGAGACATATACAGCGTATTTTGGTCCTAACTTGGCCAAGATTGTTAGAATAAGTTGTTTCTCTTGTGTAGACTTATCAAAACCAAATTCACCCAAGCTTAATAGCAAATATTTAAATTTAGTAAAAAAATCTTGTATATTATCAAAACTTTTAGGGTCTAAGGTATTCAATTATACCCCAAGCATGTGACCTCGCATCTCATCCTACTTTCCAAAGAGTCCTTCCAAGGTGGTCCAGATCTCGTTTGGAGTCTTGCATGCGGCAACATGAAACCACAAATCAGTGGATATTAACTCAAGAAGTATTCTTGTGGCCTCATCCTTACGGTTCGCCCATCTCATCTCCTCAATCGCTAATGTAGGTTTTGTTTCTGTCGCCATCGTCAAATTATATAGTCCTTTTCTTTTGAGTTGGAATGTCGCCATGGGCTTCCAATCAAAATAATTGTATGGTGTGAGGATTACCACCAAGTTTGACTGTATAATAATTTTCATATCCATCTCTCTCTCACTTTAAGAAATCATGGCAGAAATCATGGCAGAAATGGCACTTTAAGTGAAAATTTGTATCACTTTCAAGAGATGATCTTGCGACTTAATTTCTGAGCAAACAGTGAGGAATCTCGCCAAACGGTGGAAAACCCACTTCCAAAATGGGTCGTTTTACTTCTCACAAGGGTTGTTTCCTCAAAAACTTAATATGTTGGGGAGCAATCACTGTAGAAAGGTACGACCACAGATTCGTATCAGTTTCAGGAATCTATCTTGCGACTTACTTTCTGAGCAAACGGTGAAGCATCTTGTCAAACGGTTGAAAACCCACTTCCAAAATGGGCCGATTTACTTTCCTTGTAGGTCGTTTCCTCAAAAACGTAATATTTTGGGAGGAATAAATATTGAAAGGTACGACCATGGATTTAGCTCGCCGAAACCCTGATTTTCCTTATTCTTTGGCTTGTCTGGCTTGCTCCAAGCAACATAAATCTGATACCATGTCATTGTTTCATGGAAACCTGCACAGGATATCTAGCTAAATCAAGTACAAACAAAGCTTATCAAGAAAGGAAGAGAGATTCAATATGGAAGAATGAGAAATTATGTTCACACTACTCCAATGAGTTGATGATTGATACATAGTTCATGATCAATATGACACAATGAATGAGTGGAATACACTCATATATAGGGCAAATCATTCCATAATTAATAAAAGCAATCAAGCAGTTAGCTTTCCTTAGGAATGCATGCATGCATAATAGTGATGGTAAAAATAGAAAGTCTAAAATAGAACTAGTCAGTTAACTCCCACTGAACTAGTGTGTCGAAAATATAAATTTCTCCAACAAGAAGAACACTCGAGGAATTCTAGTTTTCCCAGTTTGGGTTTCCAGGGTAAAATATCTGTGTACTGTATGATTGCTTGGTCATTTATGTTCTTGATTAAATTCTTCTTCTCTTCTGCTAGGTTTAGTGTGGAAGTGTATCTCATTTCCTGAAAAGTGGTATCAAAGCAAAGTTAATCTCTAACAAGTGGAATCATATTTATTTTATTCTTTGATGTGTGTATCATATCTTGATATACCAATATTGAATCTGAAAGCTAAACCCTAGGTATAGTAAGAGTTGTAAGTCATATATTGTGTTAAAGATCATGGTAAAGAATGGCTAGCATTTCAAGAATAAAGATAGAAAAATTCAATGGCTAGAATTTTGAGCTTTGGAAGATTAAAATGGAAGATCTTCTTGTAGATCGAGAACAATGGAAAATAGTCTATCAAGGTACCCAACCAACAGACATGTCAACGAAAGAATGGGAGAAACTCTAAAGAAGAGCAAGAAGTACAATTTGGATTTGTCTTGCAGATTCAATACTGCTAATTGTCTCAGGTGAAGGTTTGCCCAAGAAATTGTGGGACAAGTTGGGAAGCTTATACCAGTCAAAATCTCTAGTAAATAAGTTGTTTCTCAGAAATAAATTGTATCTTCTGAGAATGAGTGATAGAAGTTCGATGACTAAGCATCTAAATGTGTTTAATACCATTTTAAGCCAGTTATCATCTGTGGATATTAAAATCACTGAGGAGGAGAAGTGTATAAGCCTATTATGTCCTTTTCTAGACTCATGGGATAGATTAGCCATGGTTATAGGGAGTAATACAACCACACTAGTGATAGAAGATGTGGTTTATTCTCAGTTGTCAGAAGAAATGAGAAGAAATAACATGGAAGGATCGACCAAACATGCTTTAGTGGTGAGAGGTCGACCGGTTGAAAGAGATAAAGGAAAATTATTTGGTAGAAAGTCTAAGTCGAAGGGTAGATATAAATCCTTGTTTCAATCGACAAGAAGATGCTGGAAATGTGGTAAAGTTGGGTATTATAAAAAGGATTGTAATTCGAGGGAAATGGAATTCAATATGGGATCTGATGAGAAGCAATTGACTAATATAAATACAACCTTGGATAAGGGAGGTGATGTGTACCTGGCGTTGACTAGTACATAGTTGTATCAAGGTGTTTGGTTGATTGACTCGGGAGCATCCTATCATATGACACCACATAGAGAATGGTTCTGAGAGTATGAACGATATGAAGGAGGTGATGTGTTCTTGGGGGACAACTCGAAAACCAAAATTTTTGGATGAGGAAGAGTTAGACTGATACTTCAGGATGGTAGGAAAAGAAACCTTCCAGGTGTGCTACACATTTCGTGTTTGGAAAGAAACCTGTTATCTGTCAGTAAGATGAGTGATGTTGGAGTTCACACTTTGTTTCAGAAGGATTTGTGCAAGATGGTCAGAGGAGTGATGGTATTAATGAAAGGAGGTCGGATTGGAACCATATGAAAGTTGTTAGGGAATGTAGACTCGACTATATGCAACAACATTTTTTCTCCTGAAGTCGAATCGAATTCGACTCAACTTGACCCAACTCGGGATGAGTCGATACAAACTGACATGGCAAGACATGATAAAGTCAACCTAACCATTCTATGCCATGAGAAGATGGGACACATTGGAGAAAAATGACTTCGATCTATGCACAAAAAATATATGGTCGAAGGTTTTCTGGAATGTGGTTTAGAAGTCAACTTTTGTGAACATTTCATATATGGAAAACAAAGTCAAGTGAGGTTCCCATCTGGAGCGATAATTGAAAATGGGATTCTAGAATCGGTGCATAGTGATGTGTTTGGCCCAATTACAGTGCCTTCACTGGGTGGATCCCTATATTATGTCTCCTTCATAGATGATTTTACCAGGAAGACATGGATAGGAAGAAACCATAGGTTTTCGAGAAATTTAAAGAGTTTAAAGCTCTTGTAGAAAACTAGACAAATAAGAATATTAAGGTGATAAGAACTGACAATGGTGGTGAATTCTGTGGAAAATAATTTGATCATTTCCTACAAGCAGTGTGGCATATCACACCAAAATACCACATCATATATCCCACAACAAAATGGAGTTTCTAAGAGAATGAATAGAATGTTGATGGATAAGGCAAGGAGCATGTTCAGTGGTGTTGGGCTCGCACAAGAATTATGGGTGGAGGCAATCGAGACTGCAAGATATCTGGTGAATATGTATCCTTCGTTAGCGCTAGCTAAAATGAATCCACATGAGGTATGTTCGAGTAACAATCCTTCAGTTGCACATCTCAAAGTATTTGGTTGTGATGCATTTTTGCATATTCCTAAGGAAAAGAGGAGCAAGCTGGACAAGAAGATAGTCAAATGTATTTTCATTAGATACAAAGAAGGAATGAAAGGATATAAGTTTTGGGATCCTTCATCAAGGAGAAAAATGTACAGATGATATGTGGTATTCACAGAAGTCGGAGGTAGTTTTTCGAGAAATTTAAAGAGTTTAAAGATCTTGTAGAAAACCAGACAAATAAGAAGATTAAGGTGATAAGAACTGACAATGGTGGTGAATTCTGTGGAAAATAATTTGATCATTTCCTACAAGCAGTGTGGCATATCATGCCAAAATACCACACCATATATCCCACAAAAAAATGGAGTTTCTAAGAGAATGAATAGAATGTTGATGGATAAGGCAAGGAGCATGTTCAGTGGTGTTGGGCTCGCACAAGAATTATGGGTGGAGGCAATCGAGACTACAAGATATCTGGTGAATATGTATTCTTCGTTAGCGCTAGCTAAAATGAATCCACATGAGGTATGTTTGAGTAACAATCCTTCAGTTGCACATCTCAAAGTATTTGGTTGTGATGCATTTTTGCATATTTCCAAGGAAAAGAGGAGCAAGCTAGACAAGAAGGTAGTCAAATGTATTTTCATTAGATACAAAGAAGGAATGAAAGGATATAAGTTTTGGGATCCTTCATCAAGGAGAAAAATGTACAGATGATATGTGGTATTCACAAAAGTCGGAGGTAAGTCTGAGCCTAAATAAATTGTTCATATTGTGAATAATCCTTAAACGATGCGATTTGAACTAAGGAAGGAAGAAGATGATTTAGATGAGTCAATTGAATCTTGGAAGAGGTGGAACAATAGACTCTGGTGGTAAGGAGGTTAGAAATAGTAAAAAAAACATTCAAAAGCTATAGTCCTCTCAACTTTCATTTTGCATTTGTGTTAACTGCCATCGACGATAAGCCCAAGTTGGTCAGTGAGGCAATCAAATTGGTAGGGGGTAAACTCTGAAATCATGCCATGTTCAAAGAGATGGAATCCTTGAACAAGAATGAGACATGGGATTTACTCAAGTTACCTAGTGGAAGAAATCTCATCGGTAGAAAATGGGTATTCAAGAAGAATATGAATGTCGCAGGACAAGTCGAGAAGTTCAAAGCTCGACTGGTAGCAAAAGGATATTCCCAAGTCGAGGGAGTCTTTGGTGAGATTTGTTCCCTTGTTGAAAAATTAAATTCCATTAGAGTACTAATATCTCTGGATGAAACATTTGATCTAGAAATAGAATAGATGGATGTAAAGACAGTGTTCCTACATGGGGACCTGGAAGAAGAAATCTACATGAAACAAACTAAAGGATTTGTAGTAAAGGGAAAGAAAGAGTTGGTGTGCAAACTAAAAAGATTCCTTTATGATCTAAAGAAATCACCAAGGATGTGGTACCATAAATTCGACACATACATCCTTAGTTTTGGATTTTTGAGAAGCAAAGTTGATCACTGCATATATTCCAAGGAAGAAGGTGGTTATTTCATACATGCAACTTTGTATGTCAATGACATGTTGCTTATTGGAAACAACATGGATGAAATAAATGAGGTGAAGAAGCAACTATCCTCCAAGTTAGAAATGAAGGATCTTGGTGCATCTAACCTCATTTTGGGAATGGATATTAAGAGATATCGAGCCACTAGAAAGGGCATGGAAGGTGGTCCCTATGCAAGTGTTGTTGGTAGTCTAATGTATGCAATGGTCTGCACTCGACCAAACATTTCCCATGCAGTGGGAGTGTTGAGAAGGTACATGTCGACACCTGGAAAGGAGCATTGGATAGATGTCAAGAGAGTATTCAGGTATTTGTGTGGCATGAAGGACTATTCTATATGCTACCAAGGAAGACCTAGAGGTGACAGTGGTAAATTAAATTTACATGGCTTTGTTGACATCGACTGGGCTGGAGATCTGGATCGACGGAGGTCGACCAACAGATATTTCTTCAACATGTTTGGTGGAGCAATAAGATGGATGAGTAAGTGACAGGAGGTCGTAGCCTTGTCAACAACAGAAGATGAATACATGGAAACCACTCATGGAAGAAAAGAAGCAGTATGGTTGCAAAGGTTGTGTTTAGGAATCGGGTTTGCACAAAGAGCTATTAAGATAACTTGTGATAGTCAAAGAAAAATATTCCTTGCAAATAAACCTTCTTTTAATTTGAATACTCATCACATTGATGTACAATACCATTTCGTAAGAGATATGGTGGAAATTAACAAGGTGCTACTGGAGAAAGTAGACACATTGGAAAACATAGCATACTTGTTGACCAAGTCTGTGAGTGTTGTGAAGTTCTCTTGGTGAAAAGAGGAAAAGGGAATTGATACTCTGGGTCTATGAACGAAAGTTCAGGAATCTCCTGATGTCAACAAAGAAGACAACAAGTGGGAGAAAGTTGGGTTTTTATATTCTTTGCAGTGAAAGTCTAGCCGAGGTGGATCGAATGACGATCGAAGTCAAGGTGGATCGACAATAGGTCAAGGGTTGAGGTAGATCGACAGTAAGTCGAAGGTTGAGGTTAGTCGACCGGGTAAATTCGAAGCCAAAGGTCAAGGCAGTTCGACATGGTAAAGTCATCGACAACAAGTAAAATAGGTAAACCAACAAGAGGTCTATAGGTCGACATGTGGAGACCAACTAAATACTGATTGAAGGTCGACTAGTAGTCGATTGGAAATATGACTTGGAGTCGACTGTAAAAAAATATCGAGATTCATGGGATTTGTAGCCAATGATCTGCATGGATCAGTAAGCATTTTTAGGCGTCGTGTCTTTAGGTTTTTTCCTATTTTAAATCCTATAAAGAGGCATTTTGTAAGGTCGTAAAGGCTAATCCTAAATCTTTAGATCATGAATGGATAATCGTTAAGAGTCTATAATTTAGAGGTTGTTGGTCATGCAGATGTAAGTCGAAATGACTACAAGGTTGTTCTTGTAAAGAAAAGAGGGTATGATGTTGATTGTGTATTAGGTGTGGACCAAGGTGAGACATGTAACCTTTTATTCAAATTGAATAAGACAACAAGAGAACATAATGCTTAAGGAATGTTGGTTTTCCCGGTTTGGGTTTCCAGGGTAAAATATGTGTGTATTGTGTGATTGCTTGGTCATTTATGTTCTTGATTAAATTCTTCTTCTCTTCTTCTAGGTTTAGTGTGGAAGTGTATCTCATTTCCTGACACATATGTCCTTGAAATAGAATCAACAACCACACTTTATTCTCCCTTCTTGTAGATGATCTCATAATCATATCCAAACATCTTGGTCACCCATTTTTGTTGCTCTGGGGATGAAATTATTTGTTCCATAAAATGATTGAGGCTATTATGATCAATTTTAATTTGGAAGTGTTTCCCCAATAGATAAGGATGACATAGATCCACTACATGAAAAATAGCCAACATTTCCTTTTCATAGGTATATTGTCCCAAATTATGCTCTGAAAGTTGTTTTCTAGTGAAATCCAAAGGTCTACCATATTGCATGAGGATTTCTCCAATTCCTTTCCCTGATACATCACATTCTAGGAAAAAAGTCTTGGTGAATTTAGGTAGTGCTAGGATAAGGGTTGTGCACATAGAATCTTCCAAGGCTTGGAAGGATTGATCAATTGTTGCAGTCCAACTGAAAGCAATCTTTTTAAGGAGGGCAGTGAGAGGAGATGAAATGTTGTCATAATCCTGAACAAACTTGCAACAATATCATGTTAAACCCAAGAAACCAATTTTTAATAGTTTTAGGGCGAGGCCAATCCTTCATAGCTTCAATTTTATTAGGATCCACACGTAAACCATATTTTCCTACAATAAGACCTAGGTAATCAACTTCATAGGTGCAAAAGGCACATTCAAATTGTTTGATAAAAAGTTTGTGCTTAGAAAATAGATGGAGAACTTGATCCACATGGGGAGATTAGATTTCCAAGTATTACTATAGATGAGAATATCATCAAAGAAAACTTAGACAAAATCATGGAGGAAAGGATGGAACACATGATTCATGAGACTTTGAAAAGTGGAGGGGGAATGACATAGGACAAAGGGCTTGACCAAGAACTCATAGTGACCCTCATGAGTTCTAAAGGTAGTATTGGGGATGTTTTCCTCTTTCATGTGTATCTGGTAGTATCCAGAATGAAAATCAAGTTTTGTAAAGTAATGGAAACCACTCAATTCATCCAACATGTCATCAATGATATGAATGGGAAAATTGACTTTGATTATGAGTTTGTCAAGGGCATGAAAATTAGGACACATGCACCAAGTTCCTTCTTTCTTGAGTACCATGAAAATTAGGACACATGCACCAAGTTCCTTCTTTCTTGAGTACCATGACTATTGGAGAAGAATAGGAGCTGGTACTAGGACATATAACACCTTCTTTTAGCAATTCTTGAACAATTTTCTCAACTTCATTTTTCTATGCAAAGGGATGACGATTACGATGAACATTGGGAGGAAGAATTCCTGGTACTAGAGGAATGCAATGATCATGGGAACCATGGGAAGGGGGAATTCCATGGGGATTGTTAAAGATAGCATGGTTTTGGGAGAGTATAGATTGGAGGTTAGGGTGCACAGAGGATGTTTCATCGACATGAATGGAATGGAGTTGGGAAATAATGTCAGAATGAACTTTTTTGAGTATCTTTTCCACTTGATGGAAACTGATGATCTCAGGTGAACCGGCTATGATACCTTGGAATTTATGAATTTGTCTCTCCTACTATAATTGCATGGTTAGGTTCTTAAAGTCCATGGGTATGGGGTCGAGAGTGCATAACTGTTTAGCATCGAGCACAATGTCACAACCTCCCATGTTGATAGAAAACAAATGATATTTCAAGTGGTACTGACCAATTTGTAGGCACACATTTTCAAAATTCCCAACACATTTCATGGAACGTCCATTGGAAATCATGATTTGAAAATTGTTGACTGCACGGATATAGCAATTTATTTCCTAGGAAATGTGATGATGAATAAAATTATGGTTGTTTCCATTGTTAATGAGGATTATGACTTTCATGTGCTTAATGTATCCAATTATCTTGAGGGTTTGGGGAGAAGAGACACTAGTGAGGGCATGCAATGAAATCAACAGTTCAACATCTGGTGGATCAGAGGGCAGAGTAGGATCATCTTTTGGGGGTAGTTATTCTACAAGGGAAACTTCGGCCTCCTCATCAGAAAAATCCTTAGAAATGGCCATAAAAAGCTTATGTTCCTTACACTTGTTCCCTACAAAATATTTTTCATCACAATTATAGCAAAGACCTTTGAGTTGGTGTTCAACTATTTTTGGATCTTGAGAGGACTGGCATGAGGAGAAGAATTGGTAGCTCAAGGGCGAGGAAGAAAATAGGGTTTTTGGTTATGGGAAAAGACAACTTGTTGTGCTTCCCTGGCATGTTTAGTAGCTTCCAACAAATTCTTGGGGTGAGCCATGAGGACCTAGGCTCAGATTTCATTCTTTAGGTCACTTATGAAGCATTCCCTAAATAAGGCATCTAACATGCCCTCCGATATAAAAGCTAAGTGCTCAAATGTGGTGATAAAGTCTTCCATGGTACTATACTATTTAAACTTGGTCAAATGGCCCATATGGTGTGTGTTAGTGTCAAATCATTCATAAGTTTTGTCCACAAATTGTGTCCAAGAAACATACCCTTGGCATAAATTTTTACACCATTTCCACCATTGTCAGCGTTCAAGATCCAGATAGAGGACACCATAACAAAGTTTAGCCAACTCATTAGTGATGCCATGCAAGGAGAAGTAATGTTCCATTTGAGTGACCCAACCAGTGGGATCTGAGCCATCAAATTTGTTCACCTCCAGTCTCAGAAAATGTAGATCATGATGAAGGGGGGTGGATTGAAAAGTCTAACAGTTGGAGGAAGAAACACCTTATGGGTTAGAAGGTTGTTTTGATGAGGTAAGGCCTTTAGGAATATTTAATAATTCAGTGATATTGGTAGCAAAGGATTCAAGTTGGCATTTTATGTGGGAATTGATGTCCTATTTCATGTCATGTTTCATGTCTTCCATTTTGGCATCTTTGGTGGAATGCATGGAGGAATTGATGGTGGAAATATTGGCATTGATTTGTCTCATTTCCTTATGGTTCATGGAGACATTATATGATAGGGAATTAAGGAAATTATCAAGGTCTTGGTTGTTGGTATGGGCCATGGTGGCTCTGAATAGAAAAGGGGTTACTAGTGAAGGGTACCACTATGGTCAGTGCAAAGAGAGGAATCCAATGGAATAGGTTTCGGGAAGGGTGGGTGGTTCCATGGGAAAAAAAGGCTTACAAGTGATAGATACCATTGGGACCAGGTCAAAAGAGAGGAAATAAGGGTGTCGAGAAGGGTGGGTGGGTCCATAGGAAAAAAAAGGATTATAAGTGATAGATACCACTACAACCAGGGCGAAGAGAGGAAACCAATGGGATAGGTGCCAAATAAGGGTGTCGACGGGACCACTATACTTTTTTTTTACTCATGTGGAGTTATACTCCAGCTTGAAGAATACTACAGTGACAAAATTCCCAAATAGTTAACAGGTAAAATTGTGTAGGAATTTTGTAACTAGGATGTAGGAGGCAGGGTTGCGCAACAAAATATCCCTTATTTTCCTTTTCTATTCTATTTTGTTTCCAAGGCTTAGGGTTTGTAGGGGTCCTACAGATAAGGGTTTACCATGTGCTATAGCTATTTGATATACGCACGGGTTCAAATAGTAGTACTCAATCCAATATATCACGGTACCAACTAAGGAAGCTCGACCATACCTTTATCCATACTACCCAATTACCCAGGTACTAGACAATATCTTCCTAAGTGTTGTTCTCAATGTCACTATAGCAGTCAAGCGGTCGATCAAATGATCTAAAGTTGGTTTCAAGAGACAAAGGGGACTCCCTATATACCTGACGGTACATGGGAGTGATGGTCATGTAAATATTATGTCTGATGTGGTACTACTCGAAGGGGTACCAATAGGGGTTACAAAGGTTTACAACAAGGTGAAACTTTTGTTTCAAGTAACCTCGTGAAACAGTTTGTATTTCCTACGTATAGTCTTCCCCGACCACAATTTTACCCATTGAATGACATATCTCTATGTTTTAAAGACATTGACAGTACACGTCTCTACCATGGAAAAACATTACCCACAATTTCGGTAGAGGAAAGAGCATTGATACCACTTGTAAGATACTAGATATATTACAATAAGCAGAAACGTAAAGGTTGCAACAAATATTAGCGGAACAAAAAAATATAGAGAATCACAACACCAAAAATGACACCTTTATTGATAGAAGTCCAAGTTCACTTGCCTCTTTGAGGGGGAAACCTCTAGCAAAGTAAATCTCTATTACACTAATCCTCAAGACAAGACTTTCTCATGTCTTCTACTACTATTTATATAAATTTTATCTTCTAAAGAACATTCTTGAAGAATATCTTTCTAGAAGTGGAAGCTTCTATAAAGTCTTCTTACATTAGACTTGTTCGCATTATTAAATAGGCCTTATTAACTAATGTCAACATTTGTACATGGAAAATATATTATTCTACCAATGTGAGGGGTTAGGGAGGTTAGGTCGCTAACACTTAAGCCCCAAACAAAGTTCTTGAGTTCAAGGACCATGAATTAGGAAATTGGTTTTCCATAGATCCTCTCTAGGGGATATTTGGCAACTGGGATATGGGCACCATTAGGAGGATTTTTTACACCACATATGTGAGTTAGGGGCATGTACCATGGTTAGAGGAGGAAAATAAGGGCCATAAGACCTAAACAAATATTTATTGGCCTTATGCTCAATGTCCATGAACTTGGCCTTAAGAAACCACATAGATCCTCCTAAAGGGATGTTTTTCCTATGGGTTCCATTAAGAGGTTTTCAACACCATGTGTGGAAGTCAAGACATGTACCAGGGCCTTAAGCCCTAAACAAAGCTTCTTGGGCTCAAGGACCATGAACTACGAAATTGGTTTTCCACAAATCCTCTCTAAAGGATCTTTGGCCTTAAATTGGGATATGGGCACCATTAGGAGGATTTTTCACACCACATATGGGAGTTAGGGCATGTGCCATGGTTAAAGGAGGAAAATAAGGACCATAGGCCCTAAATAAATCTTTCTTGTGCTCAATGGCCATGAACAAGACCTATGACTAGGAATGGGAACACCATTAGTATCTTTTGCATGATAAGAATGAGTCTCAATTACTCTACCATGGTCAAGGGAGGAAACAAGGACCTTAAAACCCTAAAAAAAATGTATTAGGCTCTATGAGGATAAATAAATCCTCAAAGAACCATGGAGATCCTCTCTAAGGGATCTCTAGCCTATGGGTGGGATATGGGCACCATTATTAGGTTTTTCACACTACAATTGAGTCTCAGGACCTATGGATTGGACCTCAGTGCCATTAGGAGGTTTTATGCACCACACATGGCATTCCATGCCTTGACCGTGGTCAAGGAAGGAAGATAAGGTGCTTAGGCCCTATTTGAATCTTCTCAGGATGAAGCTTCATGAAGTAGTTCTTGAACAACTACACAAGTCCTTTGTATGGGATCTTTGACCTCTATGGAGGATTTTTGGTAGCATTGATGTGTTTTTCAAAATAAGAATGGGTATAGGGGCCTATATCATGGCCAGGGGAGGAAAGAAAGGACCTTAGGCCATAAACAAAGCTTCTTAGATTCGAAGGCCATGAACAAGACCTGAAACAACCACATAGATCATCCCCACAATATCTTTGGCCTTCAACTAGGATATGGGTACCATTAGAAGGATTTTTCACCATATATGAGAGTTAGGGCCTGTACCATGGCGAGGGGAGGAAAATAATGGCTCGAGCCCTAAACAAACCTTCCTCACACCTAATGGCCATGAAAAAGACCTTTGATTGGGAATATGGATGTCATTCACATGTTTTTCATAATAAGAATGAGTATTAAAGCCTCTACCATGACCAAGGGAGGACACCAAGAGCCTTATGCCATAAAAAAAAGCTTCTTTGAATTCCTTTCATTATAAGAAAACAAAATTTAATGGGTCAAAGATTTGGATAATGACATTCACATCATAAGTATGTAACAATATTTTATTTATTAGAGTGGTTAAGATCCTATAACACACAAATTTTAATTATTTTTTAGACACCTAACTATAATAATACAATTTTAATTAGTTTTTAGACATCTAACTATAATAATACAAGAAGTTGAAATTGGTTCTCTTCAAACCACAATTCACACAATAAATATGTAACAATATTTTATTTCTTAAAATTGTCAATTTTTTTAGTTTTCAAAATCCTATAACATTATAGCACAAGAATTTTAATAATTTTTTAGCCATCTAACTTTAATAATACAAGAAGTGTTTATCCTATAACATCATAGCACAAGAATTTTAATAATTTTTTAGTCATCTAACTTTAATAATACAAGAAGTTAAACACTATAGCACAAGAATTTTAATAGTTTTTTAGCCATTTAACTTTAATAACACAAAAAGTTAAAATTGTGACTAATTTCAAATGAGACTAATATATAAGTAATTCGAAACCATTCAAAATTAAACACAACTTTATTTTTTTTAATATAATATTTTACTTATAAATCATTCGAAACCATTCAAAATTAAACACAACTTTATTTTTTTTAATATAATATTTTACTTATAAATCATTCGAAACCATTCAAAATTAAACACAACTTTGTTTTTTTTTAATATAATATTTTATTTTTAGTAAAGAGATCACTATATTACAATATCCATAGTATTAAACATAAAGTAACCATATTATTCTTCAAAAAAAAATTATGTATGTAAAGCCCCATGACCATCTACTCAAAAGAATATAATACTCATTAGAAATTACATAAACAAATTAGGGAAAAAGTGTCATCTACACCAAAAATATAACAATATCACCAAGAGGGCCTTGGTTGTTACTCAATATGCATCCCATGTATGATTTCAAGTGGATTCAATTTTGCCATGTACTCCATCTTTAAAGTGGTAAAATTATATTTATTATATTTGTTTAAAAGAAATATAAGCTATAAGCTATATAATTTTGCTATATAATCTTGTTAGTAGTGTATATAATCTTGTTGGAAGTATCCTTGAGTCCTCAATGCTCATAAATTGAGATTTTGAAAAGAGACTAAGCCACACATGTGGTGAATAATGAGTTGTCTAAACCAAATCTATACACTTAGCCATACATCTAGTCAATGGGGTTGTGGGAGTATCCTTGACTCATCAATGCTCATAAATTTATATTTTGAAAAGAGACTGAGCCACACATGTGATCAATAATGAGTTGTCTATACCAAGTCTATACCCTTAGCCCCACACATCTAGTCAATAACGACTTGTCTATACTTAATCAATAATGGGTTGTCTATACCAAGTCTATGTCCCATTCCCTTGGCACTCTTAAAAGAAAAGGTTAATTTATAATTTTTGTTTATACCAAGTCTATGTCCCATTCCCCTGGCACTCTTAAAAGAAAAGGTTAATTTATAATTTTTGTTTATACATAGTCAATAATGAGTTGTGTATACCAAGTCTATACCGCGTTCCATTGCCACTCTCAAAAGAAAAGGTAAATTTATAATTTTGTGTAGCTGTTAGTTCTATGACCCAAACCCATAAATAATTAAAAATGATAAGTTGGAAATAGAAAACTCTTTGTAAATGATTAATCTATCTCCAAGAAACCACGCTGTATAAGAGATTTTTGTTTTGACGAGTTTTTAATATTATTTCTTAGAAGTCCGACGCGGTTAACGAGTTTAAAAATATTGTTTTATAATATATAATATTAAAAATCAAATTTTTAGATAAATTAAAATTTTATAGTTTAATTAAAATTATTTACCACATAAGTAGAGATGGCATAACGATGTTAAGTCTTGATTAAATTAAGAGAAATTAAAAGAAAAAATCATTTACAAAATAAAAATAATATTAAAAGAGTATGTGGTCATCAAAAGTATCTCTTTGTTTTCTAATCTAAAAAAAGAAAATCAACGTTGATAAAATAAGAACAAACTTTTATCAATAATGACACTATGTGTTGGACAATTCCCAAAATGCAGTGGAATGAAATAATCTCTCATTTTTGTGACACTAAGAGAGTTGAAGATGAAAAACACTTTCTTTTAGAATGTAGTGAGTATACCCAAATTAAATCACAATTTCAAAATATTTATCACAATATGGACCTTCCTAACCTACCTATAACAACATAGACCCATCTTAACCAACATAGAAATTTATCCTTAACCAGTTTTAGAGTGTTTTAGAGTGACAAGCTCCACCATTAAATTTAGGCACACAATCACACATCTATCTAATAGTGAGCTAATACTAGGGTAGATCCATCTTAAATCTGAATCTATGAAACACCAAGAGGGATCAAATTTCTTAATGTGTAAATTTTAATTTATATGTTATTATCTAAATATGTATCTACTTAGATATTTAATTTGTTTTTAATTGAGTATACTTTATTTTTATTTTTATTATTTTTATTTTATTTTTTTATGATAACTTTATATAATTTATCATATTAATCTGACAACATCTTCGTCATATTAAATTGTAAAGCACCTGGCTACTCTTTATGCAATAAATAAATAAATTTATTAAAAATTAACTATTTATTAATTCTTAAAAATATATATATAATTAAACCAAATATATAAAATAAATGTAATTCTTATATAAGTCTTTACATAAAAAAAAAGGATTATTTATCTTTTATATAATATATATTTTATAAATCTAAAAGTAAATTATTATTATATTGTTTTATAAACTTAAAATTATTTATCATAAATTAATCGTTTTGTCTAAATTATTATTTTATAAACTTAAATTATATACCATAATTTTATAAATTTAAAATTAAATTATTATTATATTTTTTATAAACTTAAAATTATTTATTATAAATTAATAGTTTTGTCTAATGTAAATTTTAATTTATATGTTATTATCTAAATATGTATTTACTTAGATATTTAATTGAGTATAATTCTTATATAAATTTTTACATAAAAAAAAATGTATTTATCTTTTATATAATATATATTTTATAAATCTAAAATTAAATTATTATTATATTATTTTATAAACTTAAAATTATTTATCATCTTTTTGTCTAAATTATTATTTTATAAACTTAAATTATATACCATAATTTTATAAATCTAAAATTAAATTATTATTATATTGTTTTATGAACTTAAAATTATTTATCATAAATTAATAGTTTTGTCTAAATTATTGTTTTATAAACTTAAATTATATACGATAAATTAATTCTTTTGGTAAAGTATATTCATTTATAAAAAAATACTCTTAAATTTAAATTATTATATAATAAATTATAATAAAAATTTTAACTTTTAAAATTAGATTATTATTATAATAAATTTTATAGCTCTATATTTTTATAAGAGTAGGCTAACTAGTGAGTAAACAAACTCTTCTCGTACCTTGGCAAAAAAAAAGGCTTGAATCAAGCCATATTTCCAGAGATAATCTAAATTTAGCATGGATCAAAATATCATACATTTCAAAACCTTATTACAAGGCTTTCACCCCATTTTAAACCAATCCAAATACTCGGAAATTTAATCAAAATTCTGCATTTACTGAAAATTTTGAATTTTGAATGAGACAGCCTAAAAACCTGCAAGGAAAAATAATGGAGAAAAGATTCTCAAGTTAACCCACTCCATTTTTATATATAATTTTACAACTACTGCATTGAATATTTTACAATCACCGATTAATAAGCACCCAGCTACATATTCAACTCTTGGCAAATTTGACCGAGTCGCTTTTGTAAGATATCCTCACTCGTGTTGTGTGGGCATAGTCAAGAATTGACTCGGCACCTTCCTCTCGTTGAACATTTCAATTTCTTGAACGATTCCGCCGCTGCGATTTCTTTCTATCAACTATAAGAGAGGACTGTGGAGTGCTATGTCAGTAAGGATCACTCAATCACTGAGTCAGCTTCACATCCAGAGTCATCAGATACCCAAAAATACCTCTCTATCTTCAGAAGAACAGGACACCATGGGTCGAGCTCCTTGCTGTGATAAAATGGGAGTAAAGAAAGGCCCCTGGACTCTGGATGAGGATCAAATACTCGTTTCTTACATTAACAACCATGGC
>ML795809.1:355029-379957 GCA_009831015.1 Picea engelmannii
CAATTAGTTGATTATGTTTTCCTTATTTTATAATGCAGATGGTCTACTATTGCTTCCCATCTGCCAGGAAGAACGGACAATGAGATCAAGAACGTGTGGGGCACCCGTTTGAAGAAGCGTCTCGCGCCTATGAAAGCCGAGTCAGTTGCAGTCGAGGTACAGCCAGCGCCTTCGTCTTCCTTGGATTCATCCACAGCAGAAATGGCATACCACGGTTCGAGTCCTCTAAGTTCGCAAACACTCTGTAATACGGACGCAAGAGCGCCATCAGCATGGGAGATCTGTGATCCGATTTATGTTTTGCCAGAACTCTCAGAAGACTTAATCGCATCTTCCAACAACATGTGCACAAGTACTGTAGATTATCAGACTACCAGCCCTGCTTCAACTTTAGATGTGCTTCATTCCGACTGTATTGATTCTTTAGAACTGGAAATTGATCACAGTCGTTTATCGATTAATACCCTGGATGAGCTTGAATGCCAGCCTTTATCAAGAGATCTGCAAATATTTATCGGTAATGATCGAAATAATTTCGAAGACCCAGCAAGGGTGCCTGCAATTAGCCATGATGATGAAGCAGAAATGGTCACCAGTTCCTCCCAGGGCATGAGGCCGGACTGTGACGGAGAAATAGTAATAAGCGCCGAGAGCTTAAAGAGCTCAATGAACCTGCGAGTTGATTCTCTCATGCAGCAATTTGATGGCGCAGAAGTTGATTGGTTTCTTGACCACCTGGATAACATAAGTCCTGCCATGGATTCAAATAATTTAGCCACAAATACCAGTCAGCTCTGCAGTACTGATCTCCAGGTTGGTGACGGCATGGACTACTGGCGAAACATATTAAAACAAGTCGAGCCATTACCCTTATTCTAGCTTGCTCCACCTTTTCAGCTTTCGTCTCCGATTTTCATAGCTGTTGAACATTAAATCTGACCCTCACTGCTGATCGTTTGTCAGCTCTACAGAAGTTTAGCTGTTCAGATCGATGGGAATTTCTGGATTAGCAGCCCATTTTTTTATGGGCTCCATCCGAGTGGAGATCCCTTTTAAAAGTTTGGAGCCGAAACGGAGAAAAATTGAGAAACTCGTTTTAAGAGTCCGGATTCCTTATGTACAAAAATGGGGTGATTTATTTTTAAAAATAAATCAATTATTTAAGTTGAATGATTCATGTAAAAATGGAGTGTTTTATATTTAAAAAATTGTTTATTTAAATTGGATGATTTAGAAAATGTTTATTTTTTATTTTTGTTAATATGAATGAAAAATATATATATATATATATAGTATTTAATAAATTTTCAAAAATAATGATGATGATTAACATCCATTAAGATCAAATTGGTCTATGGAACTTTAAGAGGGTAAGTGATTACTTGCAATTCTTTAGAATTTTGTTTCTGTGTTGGAAAAACATTAAGAGAAGCTTTCCAAGATCACCATACTTTTGTTGAGTTATGAGGTTAGGAAAGTTGGTAGTGTGACAAATATTTTGAAAATGAGATCTAATATGGGTATAGGTTGGACAATCTAAGAGAAAGTGTTTTTCATCTTCAACCTTCTTAGTGTCACAAAGGTGATAGGCTCTTTCATCCCATGGCAAAACAGATAGATAATTTTGATCTTCTAGATTAGGGTTGATTACATCCTTATAATACCTTAATTTTCTTTTTTCCTCTAACTCTTTATCACACCACATTATGTCCTTAAATTTTGATTTGAAGTTTTTTTAATAGTATATTTATTTTGCAAAATGGTGTCTTTCATGATTCTCCAATAGTTTAGCCAAGACCGGGCATCTTTATGCCATACTCACTTGAGTCAATGGTGGTTATAAATCGATTTTCATCCTCACATCCATAAAGAATAACAGGTGTAGCAAGAGTCTCAAAGAGGAGTTTCTTCTTATCCCAACTCTAAAGAACACCTGATTTGCAATTGTTTTCAAGCCCATAATAAGCTTTCCATCCCCCAATAATAATTTTCTCAATGCTATAATTCCGAACTTTGTTGAATATCAATTCCAAGATAATTGTATGAAGTCACTTCCTCTTGTTGTTGTCATATATGAAGGTATCATAAGGGATCTTATTGGATTTAATAATCATGACCTTACTCTTATCAATATTAACAGTGAGCAAAAATCCTTGAGGATTCTTAGTTGGTTTTCAAGATCATGGGGACTCCTTGCCATAAGAACGATATCATCCCCATAAAGAAGAAGATTGTTGACTATACCAATGAGAGTAGGTCTGACACAACCTCCTTTTTCCAAGCAATCTTCTAACTTGTCAATGTATATGCCAAAAATGATAGGGGGCAAGGGACAACCTTGTTTGACTTTGATATTACAGTTAATCTCTTTTCACCAACCCTCAGTGTTTTTAAACTTAACAATAACGTTCTTATACATCCTAATTTTTAATTTTTTTTAATTTAAATAAAAAATATAATTAAAAATTAAAATATCTTAAAAAATATTGTTATTAAATTAATATTATTGAAAGAAACAATGTTACTTAAGGCAATTATCATTTGAATCCGATATCTTAATTATTGATGAAATCACAACTTTACATTTCTTAAATTATGTTTTTAAATCAAATCAACCACTAAAATTTACAATTTCTAATCAAATTTTAAACAAAAATTGTTAATGTTACTTAAGGCAATTATCATTTGAATCAGATATCTTAATTATTGATGAAATCACAACTTTACATTTCTTAAATTATGTTTTTAAATCAAATCAACCACTAAAATTTACAATTTCTAATCAAATTTTAAACAAAAATTGTTGAAAAAATTAACACATTTAAAGAAGGTTATCTAAACTTTTTAAATTTTGAACTTTTAATATATACCCAAATTTTTTAAAAAAATAAAACATTTAAATTACACCCATTTAAAAGTAATTCCACATAAAAGTCGTAGTCGCCATTTTGACCTATAACAAAAAAAAATAAAAAAAAAATTGAACATTTAAACTACATCCATTTAAAGTCAACACAAAAGTCGACGTCGCCATTTAGAGTACGTGCATACAAAAGTTGCTAATGTTTCATAGCATTTTTTTTGGTAGGAAAGGGAGCAACCGGAGCAACTGTCCGATTTTTGTGAGTAGTTAGGTGTAGATTTTACGAGTTTTTGTGTTAAGTTAATAATGGGTTTCGTTGTGTGTGCGCACGATCGACTATACACACAAATCAATTAACAAATTTATAACACTGAATTATAAAATAATAATTTATTAATTAAAATTATTTTTAGATTTTAATTTTATCTTTTAAACTTAAAACATAAAAATAAACTTAATTCATATATTTATTTATACAATAATAATAATAGACTTGTAAAGTTTATTGAGATATACATATTTTAACCCTTTTTAGATTTGAACTTGTGATCTTTTAGGAAGAAACACATGTTCTTAATCATTAAATCCACTCAAGTTTATGATTGTATAACATTTATAAATATAAAAATTTTTGTTTGAATATATAAACTTAAAACTCATATATTTATTCATACACTATTTTAGAAAATTTATAAATGTGAAATTTTTTGTTTGAATATATAATCTTAAAATAGATCTTATCAAATTTAATGACTAACTTTTTCATTTTTTTAATTAATATTTTTTTTTATATAATTTTATTAATCTTGAAATATATGAAGTTTCAACACAAACTTTTATAATTGCTTTTGAAAAAAATTTACCAATTTTTTTTGACATATCAAAGATTATTGCTAAAAAATTGAATGAGATTTTATCAAAGCAAATTTTGGTTGAACAATTTGGATTTTCAATTTTTATAGTTTCTTTTGAAAACAAATTACCAATCTTTTTTTGACATATCAAAGATTATTGCTTTTCAATTTTTATAGTTTTTATTTTTTATTTTTTAAATTATCAATCTTTTTTTTTACATATTAAAGATTATTGCTAAAAGATTGAATGAGATTTTGTCTAAGTAAATTTGTGTTGAACAATTTGGATTTTTGAAGGGGAGACAAATACATGAGACAATTAATGGGGTTGTACAAGAAGGACTTCATTCAATTAAAACAAGAAATGCAAAGCATATGATAGAGTGATAGAGTGAGATGACTCTATATAAGATTAATTCTTATACATATAATTCTTCTCACATTTCAGTGTTTGGGTGATGAATTATATCACATTTATTTTATTTCCTATTTTAATAAATGGTGCAACCTCTCCTTTCTTCACGCCAGAAACATGACTTAAATAAGGGATCCCATTGTCTCCTATGCTCTTCCTTTTAGTTGCAAGCGGCTAGAGTAGATCGCAAAAGGAGGCCATCGAAATAGCAATTTCAAAGGGATAAATGTAGGAAATTCGTGTTATGTCACACATTTGTTGTTTGTTGATGATATCCTTATATTTTATGAAGGTTCAGGGAGAGTGGTTGAGAAGCTCAAAGAAATCATTGATATTTTCTACACGGCCACAAGCTTGAAAGTAAATATAGCAAAATCAATGATATCATTTTGGGGTATCTCTGAAATGGAAAAAAAATCATCACATAATTGTTTCCCTACAATATGGTTGAATTAGATGTTGGGATGAAATACTTAGGCTTTCAATTAAAGAAAAATCATTATAAAAAATGTGACTAGCAATGGTTGATAGAAAAGGTGGAGAAAAAACTAAACACTTGGTGTAATGAGTGGCTATCCTAAGGGGGTCACTTGGTATTAGTTAAAGAAATGTTAGAAACTATTCCAATTTATTTGATGTCACACATATGGATCCCAATAGGAGTGTTGGAAAAGATCATAGGATTATGCAATAAGTTCATTTGGTCAAGGCATCAAGGATTAAAAGCCGTTGTTTTGGGTTCTTGGAAAAAGTTGTATTACCAAAGGCACAAGGAGAACAAGGGTTAAAGAATACTTTTAATTTTTCTAAGGCATTAACCACAAAGAATGTATGGAGATTAATACAAATCTCTAGGTTGTGGGCTCAAGTTATTAAGGACAAGTACATAGCTCTGGATTTGTTGTAGGAATGGGCAAAAAATCTTATTACTAGAGAATCCAAAATACCTTGATTATATGGAAAGCGATTAACACAACATTTCCGCCAATTGGTGTGGTGAGTGGGAAAGGGGGACAAAGTCCAAATTGGTTTAGATCTATGGATCGAAAGTGGGGGACTTCACAGGTTACCTCCACAAATCATACATGATCTAAGATATAGGATTTATTATACACTAAGACATATTGCTAGATGGAACATGATAATTATAAGGAAACATCATTGGCTTTCCTAGAGGGAGATTGGTCTAAGGGAGGAGGATCCAATTACTTTGCAGAGATACACAAATAAATTAAAAACCTATTTTGTAAGACTAAGAGATCAGAGGATAAGATTGTTTGGTCATTAAATCCAACTGGGGTCTATGTTCCAATCATTGGATATAAAGCTTTATCTATTGAGGGAAGAGAGAATCTCTAGGTCTAATGGACATGAAAATTAGTTTGGAAATTAAGTGTCCAACAAAGTAAAAAATATTTATGTGGTTTCTATTGAACAACAAAGCTCTAAAATAAGATCTATTCTAGAGGAGGAATATTGTGGGTCCTGGATGGTGTTGCCTATGAAAAGAAGAAGAAGAAACAAACGCACATGCTATCATTTTTTTCCGATATATGAAGAAGGTATGGAATGAAGTGGAAGGAATGATAAGTTTAAAAGATGCATGGGATGGGAATTCCATTGAGGATGCTCTCAAAACCCTTCATATCGACTACTAAATTAAATCGTGAGATCTAGATTAAATCGTGAGATTTGGGAATGATTTAGATCGTGAGATCTAGATTAAATCTAGACCATCATATCGACTACTAAGAGTCATGGACTGTCAATCATGGAAATGACGTACGCATGGTCAGCCTGACATTGACCACTTCGGATAATATCGACTGAAGGAAATTTGCATGAAGGAATTTTAATCGAAGACGAAGTTTTGAAGTAAAAGTAAGTCATCAGATCTAAGGAGCACTTTGAGATCAATGATAGCCATCGGATCAAGGTTTCCTAGCAACAATCAACTCTAACGCTGACCACTCTGGAAAAAAGAAGCCAAGAACAAGTAAGATTACCCGAAGGTCGAAACCCCAAAGTCACGTCAACCGTTGATCTGGAGTAAAATATGGGAACTGTCAGATCACAAGAAGATGGTCAACTTCGACGCTGACCACTCTAGCAAAAAGAAGCCAAGAACATATGAATTCACCTGAAGGCCGGAGCCCCAAAGTTCCAAAGTGAATGAGGGCCATCAAATCTGGGCAATGCATAGTGACCGTTGGATAAGGTTAGGCGGGTCCAATGGTGGTCAACTTCGGCAGTGACCACTACGACAAAAAAGGGTACATAACATATGAGTTCACCCGAAGGCTAGAGCTCTGAAGTCACGAAGTAAGACACGTAGCACACACATTAAGAGCCCACTTCATCATAGTCCACGTCAGCAATACCACGTTGACAAGGACATGTGGCGAAATCAGATGATGACAAGTGTCAAGGTCCAATTGGCATTTTATGTATGCGTAAGTCACAAATCTAAGTGACACATGGCAACCACTCGACCAGTGCCACATCAACAGTGATGTTAGTAAGCTATGTCACTCCGGGAGTATGTCCTTCAGGGATATCCAGTTTCTCCTACCAGCAACCACCTGAAGCGTCGAAGGCCGAAGTCACGACTTAACATTTGGCCGTTGATCTAAGATCCTACAAAATATTTCTTGACCATCAAATCAAGTACAATGGAAGGATAAAGCAAGCGTGAATCACAAAGTAACATTAACCATTGATCTACTTTGGGAGCATTCTTGATTGTTGATCAAGCATAGTGGAAGGATAGCGTAAATGGAGGTGTTAACCGACAACAAGCGGTCACCGCCATTCTATGACTTATTCGGTAGGTAAAACTCCGAGGGGATTGAACTACTTCAGAGTTTGAGTAACCCGAAGTCCCAGAGTCACGAATAGCCGAATTCCCGAAGAGAGGGAGCTCCTTTGTGCCTAAGCCCACGGTCCTAGCTCCTGGACATGTGAAGGTTACTAAGTAGGGAAGTGTTGATATAGACTCCAATGAAATTTGCTTCGGAAGAGTTAGAAGACTGCAAAGACTGGATTCCCGAAATGTCAAAGTTTCGAAGTGAATGAGAATCGTTCATCATGAAAATAAAACACGACCATCCGATATAATATACGCACTTCGGCGAAATGCACTCTGAAAGGTTGAATGATTGCAAAGGATGGAAGTCTCGAAGGACGAAGTTACGAAGTAATGACAGTCATCCATCTCAACATGAAATTAATACGTGACTGCTGATCTTGATAAGTGATTAAGCACTCATTTGGCTTAGCGCCTGGTCACCACCTATGGTCGTATGGAATAGAGGTCCCAAAGAGTTTCTGTGCGAAATTTAACATAGAATGAGAAATTTATCTTGGTCAAGAAGGAACGTTAAACCATATAGGATCTGGACTTTGTCTTGATTTATCTTAAGTAACTCAGTACATGCTATGCATTAGAGAGCTAATAAAAAATCTTAGATCTGATCAACCAAAATTGAGAATGAAATAAAGAGGCATGGGATTGAGTTAAAAACGAAATCGATCCATATCAGTGATCAATTTATGAAAAGCACTCTCACTAATTTGAAAAGACTTCACGATAATGTTTGAATAATAATGAAGAAAAACAAACGCTATTATTGTTAATCTAAATGAAGAGGTGCGATGGTCCAAACAAAGGGACACAATGCTTCATAGCTCACACCAGTTGGGAAACTATATAAGCAAGGAAGAATGGTGAAGAAGAAGTGTCTCTGCAATCCATATCAAAATATCAAAACAAAAGCAGAGTCCAAGAAGAAGAACTGATGATTCTTATGAAGTGAGGGTGGAAGGGAGGATCACAAAAGGATTCATATCATTTACTAAATAAAGTGTAATTTAAGGGAGTTGGTGCCATAAAGATAAAGGAGTTGATGCTTGCTAGGTTTGGTGCCCTAAAGACAAGGGAGTTGGTGCTTCCTAGGGTTGGTGCCTTGAAGAAGGGGATTTGTGTCTCCTGGAGTTGGTGCTCTAAAAAAGATTGGTGTCTTTCACTATTCTTCATAAAAACCTTGTAATTTCTATCAATTATATTTATATAATTGATTTTACATAAAGTCCATTGTTGATCTATTGTGGTAATTAACAAAATATAAAAGTAATTGCTAATTGTTGAAAAAATGGTAATATTGATTCATCCCCCCTCTTAGTATTCCAACAGATTTGATATCTTTGGCTAATGGATGTTTAAAGCATACCCCCATCATTATTAAGGGATAGGTAAATTCTAGGCCGATCACCAAAGATTACCTTCTTTCCTTTGTGAGTGACCACTGCTTTGACCGCCATTTCTTCTATTTAGATAATCTAGTTACTTCCTGCTTGCATTTTTCCAAGATATACTTGCACTTTTCTAAGATAGTCTAGTTACTTTCTGCTTGTACTTTTCCAAGAAGTGAAATCATACATCTCTTGGTTCAAAAATAGGTAGAACTTTGGTGAGTGACTTAATGTTGACTTTCCATAAACCCTACTCTATCTCGTAGCTACCTGAGAAATGTCAACATACTTTCTCTATATAGCCTTTGTCTTGATGCTCACACTCCTTTTATTCTCCAATTTCATTCTTTCCTTACCCATCTTATTTGTGACTTTCCCTATAAGTTTACTTCCTCCTAATCTTGAAAGTCTATACCTTGAGCCACATATCTATACAAAGTCTATACCTTGCCACACATGTCAATAATGAGTTGAGTTGTCTATACAAAGTCTATACCTTGAGCCACACATATAGTCAATAATGAGTTTTCTATACTCCATTCCACTTGCACTATTAAAGAAAGTTAATTTATAATCCCCAAAAAACAAACGTCAATTTATAATTTTTGTTTACACTTAGTCAATAATGAGTTTTCTACCCTTCCTCTCCTACTCTCAATAGAAAATAGAAAAGGTAAATTTATAATTTTGTGTAGCTGTTGGTTCTATGACACAAACCATAAAGAATAGGAAAAAAAATATACCATAAAGAATAGGAAAGAAATTGCTAAGTGGGAAATAGAAATAAAATGCCACCGCCCCAACAATTGAGAGATCTCATCTAAAGTAAATGATTAATCTATCTCCAAGAAACCACGCTGTCTCGGTTTTTGTTTAGACGAGTTTTTAACGAGTAAAAGTCCGACGAGGATATCGATTTTAAAAATATTGTTTTATTATATATAATATTACAAATTATTATTTTTTTTGAATAAAGTAAAATTTTATTTTCGATTTAAACTCTAGTCAAAATTATGGACTTTTTACATATAGATTTTAAAATATTGTTTTATCATATATAATATTATATATAAATTATGTGTTTTTTAGATATAGATTTTAAAATATTATATATAAATTATGGTCTTTTTAAATATAGATTTTAAAATATTGTTTTATCATATATAATATTATATATATTTTGAGATAAAGTAAAAAAAAAATTTAATTTAAACTTTACTCAAAATTACTTACAATTTAAGTGGGGATGATATAAAGATATTAACTTTTAGTTAAATTAGGGAAAAATAGAGGGAGAAACTATTTTGCAAAATATGAATAATATTAAAATTATTATGGCATTTAAATTTATTTTTTTGGGGATAGAGTAAAATTTTATTTTCAATTTAAACTTTAGTCAAAATTAGAGTTTTTAGATATAGATTTTAAAATATTGTTTTATTATATATAATATTAAAAAATATTTTTTGGGATAAAGTAAAATTTTATTTTCAATTTAAATTTTAGTCAAAATTATAGACTTTTTAGATATAGATTTTAAAATATTGTTTTATCATATATGATATTAAAAAATATTTTTTTGGGATAAAGTAAAATTTTATTTTCAATTTAAATTTTAGTCAAAATTACTTACAATTTAAGTGAGGATGATATAAAGATGTCAACTCTTAGTTAAATCGGGAAAAAATAAAGGGATAAATTATTTTGCAAAATATGGATAATATTACAAATATTATGGCATCTAAATTTAAGAAATATAAAAAATATCTCTTTATTTTGATTAACTTAGATCAATTTTAAAATATTTGTTACAATGCTACTTTCTTAACTTTCTTAGTCATCAAAATTATTGTATTATTTGAAAGTTTCTCTTATTTCTTTTAGAATATATAAATAATTTTTTAAAGAAATCCTTTACCTTTCTTAAAGTCCCATAAACCAATTCTAATGTCTGTGGACATCAATTATCTTAAAAAATAAAAAATAATTTATTAATTTTTATTAATTGACTATTTATTAATTCTTAAAAATTTACACATTTAATGAAAAATACATGCATTATTTATTTAGTAAAATCTTTCCATAAAAATATTCCTTTAGCTTATAAAGAAAGGATATAATATATGTATTATTAAATTACAAATTTAAAATTAAATTATAAATTTAAAATTAAATTATAAATTTAAAATTAAATTATTTATTTAGTTAGTCAAAATTACTTGCTACTTAAGTGGAGATGTTTTTTTTGTTAGCTAAATATCCTTGACTTGCACTCACCCTTAAAAATATTACCCACTACTCTACACTAAGGGACTATTCATTTTGCAAAATATAAATAATATTAAAAATATTATTGTATCTAAATTTAAGGAATATGTGGCAGTCAAAAATATCTTTCTATTTTGATTAATTTAAAGAAGAAAATCAACATTGATAAAATAAGAACAAATTCCCAGGCTCTTCATAGTGAAACTGGGCATTGGAAAATCTATCATCTTTGTGAGGCTGAGAGGGTTGAAGATGAAAAACATAATTATTTTGATTAACTTAAAGAAGAAAATCAACATTGATAAAATAAGAACAAACTCTCACCCTCTTCATAGTGAAACTAAGCATTGGGAAATTCCCACAATGAAAGAATTTGCAATCTTTGTGACACTAAGACGGTTAAGATGAAAAACACAATTAGATCAAAATTTCAAAATATTTGTTGCAATAAGACCTTCTTAACCAAGTAATAGAAGCTATGGTGATCTTAGAACCCTTCTCTTAATGTTTTTAGAGCACATAAATCAATTTTTAAAGAAATCTCTTCTCTTTCTTAAAGTTTCAAAGACCAATTCTAATTTTAGTGAACATTAATTATCAATTATTTAAAAAATTAATAATTTATTAATAAAAAACTATTTATTAATTCTTACAAAATTACACAATTAATATAAAATACATGTAATTCTTTAGTCCAATCTTTACCTAAAAAGATTCCTTTATCTTATAAACAAAATATATACTAGATATCTTACTAAATTACAAATTCAAAATTAAATTATTTAATTTTCATGATGGATGAAGTGTTTACTCGAAACATGTTTTAAAACTTGTACATAATTTACTTTTACAAATCTCAACTAATATGAAAATTAACTCTGAAAATTTAAACACCAATATTTCATAAACTGAAAATAATTTTCTTCATATTAATTAAAAATACATTTAAAATTGCTGAAAAAAATAAAATATAGACGAATTGACAAGTACCGTGTAAATGGAAAGAAATTAAAAAAAACTGAAAATCTCAAGTTCCCCAATTTACTTGTGCTCAGCAAATAAGAAAACCCCAAATTACAGATTCCCCAATATTAAAAAAAAAACATTTAAAATTAAATTATTATTATTATTATTATAATAAACTTACAGTTTTGCAAATATGACCGAGTCGCTTTTGTAAGATTATCCCGTCGTTTTCACGCTCGTGCAAGGATTGACTGGCTTCGAAAATGACAAATTAGTTTTCAAACCCTCCGCACTTTCCTATCGTTGAACATTTCAATTTCTTGAACTGTTCCGCCGCTGCAGTTTTTCTATCAACTATATGAGATGAGTGTGAAGTGCTATGTGAGTAAGGGTCACTCAATCACCAAGTGAGCTTGACATCCAGCACCATTAGATACCTGTCTACCTTCAGAAGAACAGGACACCATGGGTCGAGCTCCTTGCTGTGATAAAATGGGAGTAAAGAAAGGCTCCTGGACTCCAGATGAGGATCAAATACTCGTCTCTTACATTAACAAACATGGCCACGGGAACTGGCGTGCACTGCCCAAGCAAGCAGGTCACTATAATAAATCTATTGGCAATGAATATCAGGATTGCGTGAATGAATGAAATCGGTCTGTAAATCTAATTAGGGTTCTTTAATGTTGCAGGGCTTCTGCGATGTGGAAAGAGTTGTCGCCTGCGGTGGACGAACTACCTGAGACCTGACATCAAACGCGGGAATTTTAGTCCCGAAGAGGAAGATCATATCATTAAACTGCATCAGCTTATAGGGAACAGGTGAGTTTAAAATTTTATGAATTTTCAATATGTGATTGATAGGATCAGTACAGTTCAAGACAAATCCTCAGAATTTGAAGTTACAGTTCAAACTTTTAACTTTTTATATCATCCAATTTATTACAAGAACAAATTGCTCCAATCAATTGTTATGTGGTTCACCTTATGTTTTCAATCTGCCATAGCTCACTTCTGCAATTAGTTGATTATATTTTCCTTATGTTATAATGCAGATGGTCTACTATTGCTTTGCACCTACCAGGAAGAACGGACAATGAGATCAAGAACGTGTGGGGCACCCGTTTGAAGAAGCGTCTCGCGCCTATGAAAGCCGAGTCAGTTGCAGTCGACGTACAGCCAGCGCCTTCGTCTTCCTTGGATTCATCCACAGCAGAAATGACATACCAGGGTTCGAATCCTCTAAGTTCGCAAGCACACTGTAATACGGACGCAAGAGCGCCATCAGCATGGGGGATCTGTGATCCGATTTATGTTTTGCCAGAACTCTCGGAAGACTTAATCTCATCTTCCAACAACATGTGCACAATTACTATAGATTATCAGACTACCAGCACTGATTCAACTTTAGATATGCTTCATTCTGACAGTATTGATTCTTTAGAACTGGAAATTGATCACAGTCGTTTATCTATTAATACCCTGGATGAGCTTGAATGCCAGCCTTTATCAAGAGATCTGCAAATATTTATCGGTAATGATCGAAGTAATTTCGAAGACCCAGCAAGGGTGCCTGCAATTAGCCATGATGATAACGCAGAAATGGTCACCAGTTCCTCTCAGGGCATGAGGCCAGACTGTGACGGAGAAATAGTAATAAGCGACGAGAGCTTAAACAGCTTTATGAACTTGCGAGTTGATTCTTTCATGCAGCAATTTGATGCCGCAGAAGTTGATTGGTTTCTTGACCACCTGAGTCCTGCCATGGATTCAAATCATTTAGCCACAAATACCAATCAGCTCTGGAGTACTGATCTCCAGGTTGGTGAGGGCATGGACTACTGGCTAAACATATTAAAACAAGTAGAGCCATTACCCTTATTCTAGCTTGCTCCACCTTCTCAGCTTTCGTCTCCGATTTTCATAATTATTGAACATTAAATTTGACCCTCACTGCTGATCGTTTGTCAGCTCTAAAGAAGTTTAGCTGTTCAGATCGATTAGCAGCCCATTTTTTTTATGGACTCCATAGGAGGCACCGGTCTTAATAGTTTAGATTGGTGGTGGTTAAGTTTTTATTTTTGTTCAAATCTGGTCAAATTTAGAGTAATCATTATTTTTATTGTTCAGAATTTATTTTTGAATGTAGAAATAGATTAAGCATATTGAAAAGATATTTGGATTTTACAGAAATAATCACTTAAATCTATGAATCCAATAATTTCTATTTAAATTTGAAACAAATATTCCCCAAAATATCTTCATTTCTTAAAATCTTTAGTTTGACAAAAAACACAGATTGCTCCATCTAAATGGAGAAAAAAATGAAAAAACCTGTTTTCAGAATGGAAATCCTTCTTAAAAGAATAGAGTCCAAGAGGGGAAAAATGGAGAAACTCGTTTTAACTCCTAATGTCCAAAAATGGGGAGATTTATGTTAAAAATAAATAAATTATTTAAGGGGATGATTAATGTTAAAAAATAAATAAATTATTTAAGTAAGATGATTTATGTTAAAAAATATATTTATTTAAGTTGGATAATTTAGATTATTAAAAAAATTGATTATTATTATTTTTTAATTATTTTTATTAATATGAATGAAAAAGATAATATATTTTGATTGATTATTAGATATAATTGTTTTTCAAAACTATTTAAACATCATTCAATAATATATTAGGTTTAATGGTTAAGAAAATATATATTTCTTTTAAGTAATTACAAATTCAAATATAAAAAAATACACCAATTTAGCTTAGTTTTGGCCTAAAATTATTATTATTATAATAAATTAATTATTCAATAAATATCAATATTTAATTTTATAATTTTTAAAATTTAAATAAAAAGTTATAATTAAACGGCCTTGAAAAAACATTGTTATTAATTCAAAACATTGCTATTAAATCAATAGGATTGAAAGAAACCACGTTACTTATCTAAGGCTAAGGCTATCACATACAATAGACTGGCCAGTCTTTCATAACCTTTTTTTCGCAAAGGGAGCAACCTGCCACATTTTGTTTAATAGTTAGGTGTTGATTTTATGGGCCTTTGTCTCTTAAGTTAATAATGGGTTTCGTTGTGTGTGCATGCGATTGACTAAACACAGAAATCAATTAATAAATTTATAATATTGAATTATAAAATAATAGTTTATTAATTAAAATATTTTTAATTTTTTAAACTTAAACAAATAAAAAAAACATATATTTTTTTCATATACTATTTTATAACATTTTAAATGTAAACGTGACTTTTTTTAAGAATATATAAACTTAAAATGGATACCATCAAATTTAAAACCAATTTTTTCATATTTTTTAATTAATAATTTTTTTTATAATTTTATTAATCTTCACATACAAAAATTATATATTTTTTCATATACTATTTTATAACATTTAAAATGTAAACGTGACTTTTGTTTGTTTGAATATATAAACTTAAAATGAATACCATCAAATTTAAAACCAATTTTTTCATATTTTTTAATTAATCATTTTTTTTTATAATTTTATTAATCTTCACATACATGAAAAACTTGATTTGTTTTCAATATAGGGTTTATAATTTGTCTTTCTTTTTATTTTTGGTTGGGTTAATATGTCCACTTTGATTGAATTGAATTCAAGTGGGAGAATAACAAACATGCTACCCAATTACCATATCAGAGAGTGTTGTTGGAAGAGCAAATGAGATTCTCTTTAAACATTTGGATTTTTGGAGGGAAGGCAATAAATTCAAGAGTAATGGTTGTTAAAGTGGACTTATCCAAAGCGAGTTGTCTCTATATAAGATTAATTCTTATACACCTAGGGTTTTTCCCACATTTGGTTGCTTGGGTGATGAATTGCATCACATCTATTTCATTTTCTATTCCAATAAATGGTGTAGCCTCTTCGTTCTTCAGGCCAGAAAGAGGACTTAGAATTAGTCACAAAAAGCTTGAGTAGATTCCAAAAGGAGGCCATTGAAATAACAGTTTCAAAGGGATAATGTAGGAAATTCATGTTATGTCACACACATGTTGTTTGTTGATGATATCTTTATATTTTATGAAGGTTCAAGGAGAGTGGTTGAGAAGTTCAAAGAAATCATTGACATTTTTTCATGGCCACATGCATGACAATAAATATAGCAAAATCAATGATATCCTTTTTGGGTATCTTCGAGTGTTGGAGAGACATTTGGGATATAGTTTTGAGAAAAGTTGGTTAATATAACTTGAACCTAGGGTCTTACAACTACGCGCCAACATCGAGATGGAAAAAAAATTCATCACATAATTGTTTCCCTACAATAATAATGGTTAAATTAGATGTTGGGTTGAAATACTTCAGCTTTCAACTAGAGGAAAATATGTATAAAAAGTTTGATTAGCAATGGTTGATAACAAAGGTGTACAAAAACTGAACACTTGGTGTAATATATGGCTATCTAGAGGGGGTCAAATGGTATCAGTTAAAGCAGTGCTAGAAGTTATTCCAATTTACTAGATGGTTCTCACATGGATCCGAAAAGGAGTGTTGGAAATGATCATAGGATTATGCTACGGGTTCATTTTGTTAGGGGATCAAGTATAAACATACATTTCTCTGGGATCTTGGAAAAAATTGCATTAACAAAGGCACAATAAAGATGGGGATTGAAGAATATTTTCCTTTCTTCTAAGGAATTAGTTGCAAAGATTGTGGGTTCATGTTATTAAGGATAAATACATAGCTCCAGATTCAATGGAGGAATGGCTAAGAAATCCTATTAAGAGTATTCAAAATACCTCGATTAAATGGGAAGTAGTTTACAAAATGTTTCCACTAGTTGGGAATTGGTTGGTATGGAGAGTGGGAAAGGGAGACAAAGTCCAAATCAGTTTAGATCCATGGATTTGAAATGGATGACTTCATAGGTTACCTTCACAAATGATACATGTAACTTAGGAACATTACTACACATAATACACATAAATTCAAATTTTTTTTGCTAACTAAAATTCTTTAGCTTACAGCTATGAATTATACATAGATTAACCATTCTTATACAAATAACTTAATGCATCTACAACATGTTGAATTGAATATGAATGCATCTAATTAACTCATTACAACAACATATAATTCATTCACATTCACATAGTAAAAATGCACAACAGTTAAACACATAAATTAACTTAGGAAATAGATAACCACTTATATTTTTAAAATAGTTGTGCAACCAACTCTTTGGGATAGACATTCCACCCAACCATAGACATGTTGTTCCATATATCAACAACAAGTCACCCCTGAGTAGGGGATAGGAATCCACAAGAAAGGGGGTATCTCATAGTCCACTCACAACTTAGACATACCACAACCCACTGGCACTCTCCTACAACTATCCCGATTTCCACTAGCTCTCCTCCTCTTGACCCACCCAACCAAAGGAATGTACCCCTTCATTGCTCTCATTCCATTGGGTATCCTATTTGTTTATCAAGGTCGCTCTTGCACAGGTAACTGAGAATCTCACTTCTGAGAACTCAAGGGAACTCACTGCTAGGAAAACTACCAGGATAACAATAGTAGCAAGCTTGTTTCTCCCATGCAAATCACATAAGATTTCACTCCTCATACCCAATGAACTAGTTATTTTTCAATCCTGACACTTGATTCTTTAGTATGTAGCTCCAAAAATGCTCTAGAATTCACCCATACTTCTTGTTCTAACTCCAATGCTCTTTTTTTTCCCCGTTCTCTTCTTGTTGTTCATGCCAAAAACATGCCTATAAAAACTTCCCTCTTTGGCCATACAAATTTATTTTCCCCCCATGCCAGTTGACTGCTCACTCTACCCAATATTGATTGTACTTCAACCCCATGCTCCCATTAACTATGGGATGCGAATTTTTACACCCATCCTCTTACATGAGTTTAATAATTGGGATCTCATACACTCAAGGAAAAATAAGAAGGTTGTCCTCAATGATAATAAAATTCAGAAATCTAGGTTTGATTTAATACCCATAAATAATTTTCCCTTGGACCCCTCTTAGACACTCCTATATATTATGGAAAACATACATATCTATCCATGTTCCCCAACAACTGGTATCACATTTTATTTATTTAAAAACAAAAATACAATTTGCATATTACATCGCTTGGACATAACCACATTAATATCTACATTATGCATTAACTAAACTGGGGATTATAGTGGGGTTGTTACATTCCCCCTCCTCTACAATTGTGCATCATCCTTGGTGCACAACACCATGCAAAAATACATATACAATTTATATCACAATATCCAGAAAAGAAAGCAAAATTCTACAATTTTTGCCCTTCAACATTAGTCCCAACCAAAATCTCCTATAGTCCTCCCACATAGTTTCTTCATGCTCTGATCCAGATTATTTTGAGAATGACGTGAAGGCAGAAATATAATAGAGATATAACAAGGAGATACATAGGGATATTGAAAAGAAAAAAGAAATTGATCCAGGTGGATAATGGTGGCCACCCACCTATTCCAAATGACTCAAAATAGTCTTCTGACAATTTATTATTTTTAGCAGTTTTTTGGTTCCTAAACTTCTGGGGTCATTTTGAGGGCCTAAATGAAGGTTTTTTGGGGATCGAGCACCTCAATAATAACCAAAGGATTTGATTGAGCCCAAAAAATGAATCTCCTCGACGATACCTTTCCAACGAGATATCATGCACCCTAAACAAAGATCGTATGCCAAATTTACGCCCTCGGGAAGTTGATACACCAAACTACCCAAAACGGGGGCAAAAAACTGTTGGCTTTTCATCTTCCGAGGTTATGGTTTTGGATTTTCATTATGTTAAAAATGCCTTTAGAGCCTCATTGTAATCATCTTCTTGTGAATGCGAGTAGCCGTCACATCTCTTCTCAGAGATAAGCTACCACCATTATAGCGAGTCTTTCACTCTGTATTTCTACAGTTTTGTACATTTCGCTCATTAATAGAAATTGTGTATTACCGTATCTCTATGTTTATGGTTATATCTATGTTATATTATTGTATATATGATATATCTCTGTATATTTATTTATTATATCTTCGCTCTCATTTCATGCCAAAAATAATCCAGATTAGTGGTATCAGAGTAGGTTGTTCTCGATCATTTTTTTTAGTGCATGTCCCCGACAAGGTCCGAGTATAGCAAGTTGGGTCTCGAGCTTGTATCTCTTAAGGAAAATAGCTCTCGCACACCCAAAAAAAACTCCATGGCGGAATAAAAGAAAAACGACAGAGTAGACGATTCTATTAATTTGTTGCTTGAGCAAGCTCTCACGTAATAGAGGGACGAAATGTTGGATAATTTTTCCCACATCGTTCAATTCCTGTCGATAATAGCTAGTGCATATTTATCAAATGGCCACTTTGGAGGCACCTCTCCTTTCAAGGTACACGTCAATTTTGATATTCCTGTATTTGAAATACGGATAGATGTAGATGCCCTAGAAAAATGGTTAAAGTTGCTAGAAGGTTATTTCTCTGTTCACAATTTTTTCGACTAGGAAAAGGTTACCTTCACACTCCTTAAGGCTCTTTCCCATGTCAAACATTGGTAGGAAACTTACTGGGAGAAAATTTCCACAGAGGAGTCCAGAATATATGGGGTCGAGCCCACTTGGGATTTTTTTGTGGATGTGGTCAAGGAACAATATTACCATGTTGGTAACTATGATGACCAATACATGAGATGGTCCACACTGTGGCAAGAGAGGGGCCAAATAGTGTCAGAGTTCACAAATAATTTCCATACCTTGCACACCAAGTTGGGTATCAAAGACTCCGAGCTACATCTTGTTCTGAAATACAACAGAGCTCTGCATAGGTACATCTAAATAAAAATGGATTTCCTAGACATCTCATCGTTGGGAGTTGCTTACTGATATGCTGTCAAAATCAAGCATAAATTTAAGCACCAGAACAAACGGGAGTTCGGGTCTACAAATCCACAACAACCAAAGAATGATAAAGACAACGTAACAAACAACCTTCCGACAACCATACCAAGCCATAGGAAAATAAGGGTAACGAAAAGAAAAAGAAGGACACTGGAAAGTGGAGCGATTTCCAAAAAAACCCTTGGAACAACACCAATGAATGCCACTCAAAATAGTCATTGATGGTCGAGATCAAAGACAAAGAGTCAAACCCTGATTCATAAAATAATGGAAAAAGACAGATCATCGATGCAGACCCCACTGCTACTGTGACGAGCACAAAAATTCAACTAGAAGAACCAACAAATCCTGAAGAGGGGAAGTGCCTTTTTCATTCACAGATGTGGGTGAAGGGGACCCCGTTGAATTTTATTATTGATAGTTGAAACTAGAAAAACCTCATCTCAACAGAGGTCATCAAACAGTTGGGATTGTCGACAACACCACACCTGCAACCATACATTGAGTGGCTTCACCAAGGATGCAATATTCATGTTATCCAACAGTGACGATTGTGATATGACATCCAACCCTTCAAGGATGAGGTATTATGTGATGTTGCCCTGCTGGATGTATGTGATGTTCTCTTGGGCCAACCATATATGTAGAAGTGTCATGTTATCTATGAGTCTCGACCCCGTAGTGTCATTGTTACTCTAGGGGTCATCTCTATAGGATACCAGAGGTAGTTCCAAATACTGTCCCACCTAAACAGTGCCACAAGGTAGTATCTCATACTATGAAATTACGCTTCTTCACAATTTGTTCAAAAGGTGAACAGAAGGACACTGCAACCACTACAGCCTTGGCCCAAGCATCTTCTATCCAATAGAAGCAGGTTGACAAGATTGAATAAAAGCGCAAAGATTCATTCTGCACACATTCATCTCATGTAGCCTGACTGGTTGAACAGACTCAACCCCTCCAGCAACACGTTCATGATAGTCTTCAACAAACTAAGAAACACAACTTCTCCAACAAGGTGAGCAACTCACCAAGATTCAGATTCAACAAATGCTCCCCCCTATCCCATGGGAAATCAATGCAATGGATAAAATTGATTCCTAAGGAGGGAGGATTGATCCAGGTGGATATTGGTGGCAACCCACCTATTCCAACTGACTCAAAGTAGTATTCTAGCAATTTAATATTTTTAGCAGTTTTTGAGTTCCTAAACTTCTGGGGCCATTTTGAGGGCCTAAATGAAGTTTTTTCATGATCGAGCACCTCAATGATAACCAAAGGATCGGATTGAGCACCCAAAATTATCTCCTTGATGATACCTTTACAACGAGCTATCATTCTCCCCAAATGGATATCGTATGTCAAAGTTATGCCCCCAGGAAGTTGATACACCAAACTACCCAAAACAGGGTCCACAAAATTGTTGGTTTTTCATCTTCTGGGGTTAGGGTTTTGGATTTTCATTATGTTAAAAAGGAATTTAGAGCCTCATTGTAGTCATATTCTTGTGAATGTGAGTAATCAACACATATCTTCTCAGAGATAAGCTTCCACCATTCTAGCAAGTCTTTCACTCTATATTTCTATAGTTTTGTACATTTTGCTCATTAATAGAAATTGTGTATTACTGTATCTTTGTGTTTATGGATATATCTATGATATATATCTGTTATATTATTGGATATATGATATATCTATGTACATTTATTTATTATATCTCTTCTCTCATTTCATGCTGAAAATAATCGAGATCAGTAATATAGTTAAACATTAAAACTCATATTCTATTAATGACTATATGGAATAAAAAAGATTGTAAAATGAAAAACACACAAGCTAGCTAGAATGGTGGTGGCTTGTAACACACCCACGATGGGGCAAAGAAAAAAAATAAAAAATCTTCCTCCTTACAGGAGCAAATCCTCTTTCTCTCTACGGGTTCTAATTTCGAGAGTCCAGGACTCAGCCCGAGCCTCCGGTCAAGATTCTCCGAGTCTAAATAAAATGAGACTTTGAGACCATGATAGTATTACCTCTAAATCATACACATTCCCTTTCAGCCTCTATTGCAGGTCTTATGATACCTGTGACCTTCTCCTTCACATTTCAGCAAAGTCTCGGAGTTGGCGTTAGCCCCTTTTCTCTTGGCCTCTCCTCCGATGTAACCTTGGCGATGACCATGCGATTGCGAGCATGACCACAAGTAGTTTGGGGTCAAACTAATTTTGGGCCAACAATCCTCCTCAAGTCTCCACGTGTCCTCCTGACGAAACCACAGTTTGAATTGTGGCCCACCCTCGATATTTTAAACTTTGCGCAACTCCTGTCCCCACAATGCTACGAGATCGTTGATCTCGCAATCTTGACGATACTGTTTGAATCGATGGTTCAGATCTACACCTCTCAAATCTACAGACTAGATCTGTCCCTCCTAGATCAACGAATGTGATCTCTTTGCAATTCCAGACTTCGGGGTTTTGAAATCTAAAACCCTGCTTCTTCCGTACTTCAAACTTCTGGAGCTGACGATTTGTAGACACCTGCCCGACTCGATCAATGGTCTTGCTTCCACTTCAGGTGTTTTACCATTTAACCCAAATCAACAATCCTCCAACCCTCTTCTCGATCGACGACCGAGATCTCCTTCGGGTTTCGAGCTTCTGAGATCTCAAATCTCAAACCTTCTCCCCAATGAATTTTATCCGAAGGCTACAATCCTCTGATGCGTGTCCTCCTGATCTGATGATCGAGGATTACTTTGGATATTCATCTGGAGCTCACAGATTTGTGCCACATGTCATCTAAATCCGACAGTTATGAATCACTTCGGGACTTTACTCGGAATTCACAGATTTCCGCCATGTGTCCTTTGAATCCAACGATTATGAATCACTTCAAGACTTTACCCAGAGTTCACGGATTCATGCCACTTCTCCCTTAGATCTGTTGGTCCAGGTTCACTTTGGGTCTTCGGTCCTTCGGGGTATGGAAATCTCAGCTCTCAAACTGAAAACCCCCACTACAATCTTCCCGGAGCTCTCGATCTGTTGACAAGTGTCCCTGTGCCAATCAACTACTCATGACTCTTCCGATCTTCGAGCTTCGGGAATCTCAAGTTTCAAACTTGCCTCCTCCCAGACTCATGGTATCTAACAGTTTAGATCCACTCTGGTGATCCGATGCTTGAATTTTACTCTGAACAATCTGACGACTCAAATATGTTCCTATGATCAGACGATTGAGATTCTACTTTTGGTTTTTGTCTCTTCGGGATTTAGAAACTTCGAGTCTCAAACCTTGACAGGTTCTCTCTCCTGTGCGTGTGAATGTTAAGACATGTGCACCTTCCTCAAATCCGACGACTATCGATCCTCTTCACTATGATCCAACGATCACTATCGCTTCCATAAGTATTCAAAGGTTTTAAACCTTTGCTCCTCCTATGATTCCTACTCTTGGATCTTGTCAACACTTATGATAAGTGCTATCTCTTCTAAGCTTTATCCTTAAAGGATTTTGATTTCCCACACACTCCTTGCATTCGGGGATTTTGATAACTCAGTTCGAAGGATTTCCTAAAAGGAAATTCATCTCGCCCTCCTAGCATTCCTCTGCTTTGGTTCTGCGATGCTTGGTCACTTCTTGACACCGATCAATGACTCACAACAATTAGACCTCTCAGAGCTTCAATATCCAGGGTTCCTAGACTACTGGTCTGAAGGGAACACCTTCCCAACTTGTAGGGCTTTAAGCTCTAAGTCAAGGCAAGGTAACTTGTGGGTTTAGCATGACGGTAATTGTGCCAAGAGGCTTGCTCTGACTCTGGAACAATGATGTAGCTCCCTGGGAGAGTTCCTTTGAGTGACTAAACATGGACGTATGGGAAAATCAAGAAGACATATAGGTTCTCAAGGGAATGAACGCTTATTCATAACTTAATCATTTAACACAGAGAAACAACCCTTTATAGATATATAAATACTTACATACATCCATTACTTACAATTCAAAGCATAAGGCAAGAAAAACACTTATTACAACCATATAGTGTGATGCAACTACTAAAAGGGGTGCATGTTTCCACCCAACTATAGGCTCAGTCACTCCCAATGGATTTATCACTAGCCACCCCTGAGCTTAAGCCACAATACTTCGAGATTCAATCTCTTACTTCCAGCTCAACGAAAGGTAGGGACGAAGGTTACTCTCCTTCTCCCAATATAGAAATAGATAAGGAATAAGGTTACTCTCCTTCTCCTAGTTCAATCTCTATTTTCTGTGATCAGAACTCACCGTTTCCTCTTTCAGTCCTTCCTCGGACCCGAGAGTTTCCTCTCTAATCCGGATTATTTTCGGCACGAAATGAGAGCAGAGATATAATAAGGAAATGCACAGAGATATCACGGATATTCAATAATATAACAAAAATGTATCAGAGATGCAACCATAAACATAGATATACAGTAATACACGATTTCTATTATTGAAAGAAATGTACAGAGACTATAAAAATACAGAGTGAAAGACTCGCTAGAATGGTGGCAGCTTATCTCTGAGAAGAGATGTGACGGCTACTTGCATTCGCAAGAAGATGATTACAATGAGGCTCTGAAGGCCTTTTTACAATAAACGGGAATTCCAAAAGTCCTAGACATCCAAAAACCTAACCCTAGGAGATGAAGCGCCAAAAGTCATGTGGGCCCCGTTTGGGTAAGTGAGTACATCAACTTCCCAGGGTCGTAACTTTTGCATACGATCTCCATTTTAGGATTATGATAGCTTGTTGGAAAGGTATCATCAAGGAGATTCATTTTGGGGGCTCAATTATTCCTTCGACTCTCATTGAGAACCTCGATCTCGAAAAACCTTCATTTAGGCCCTCAAAAGGGCCCCGGAAGTTAAAACCTGCTAAAAATAGTAAATTGCCAAAATTGTCAGAAAACTGTTTTGAGCTAGTCAAAAAAGGTGGGTGGCCACCGATATCCACCTGGATCAATCCTCCCTCCTTAGGAAGCAATGGTATCCATTGCGTTGAGTTCCCGGGGGAGAGGGAAAATCGTTTGTTGGATCTACATCTGGGTGAGTTGCTTATATTGTTGGAACCGTCGCGTTGCTTGGTTTGTTGAAGGTCGTCATGAACCTGTTGCTGGAAAGGTTGGACCTTTTTAACTAGTTTGGCTACATGAGATGACTGTGTGCAAAAGGTATCTTTGTGCTTTGCTGCAACCTTGTCGATCTACTTCTGGTGGATAGAAGGTGCTTGGGCCGAGGCTGTAGTGGTTGCAGTATCCTTTTGTTCCCCTTTTGAACAGATTGTGGAGAAGATGAATTTTGTAGTATGAGATACTACCTTGCAGCACTGTTTAGGTGGGGCAGTAG
>ML795809.1:381498-405001 GCA_009831015.1 Picea engelmannii
AATGCACAGAGATATCACAGATATTCAATAATATAACAGAAATGTATCAGAGATGCAACCATAAACACAGATATACAGTAATACATGATTTCTATTAATGAAATAAATGTACAGAGACTGTAAAAATATAGAGTGAAAGACTCACTAGAATGGTGGCAACTTATCTCTGAGAAGAGATGTGATGACTACTCGCATTCGCAAGAAGATGATTACAATGAGGCTCTGAAGGCCTTTTTACAATAAATGGGAATGCCAAAAGTCCTAGACATCAAAAAACCTAACCGTAGGAGATGAAGCGCCAAAAGTCATGTGGGCCCTGTTTGGGTAAGTGAGTACATCAACTTCCTGGGGTTGTAACTTTTGCATACGATCTCCGTTTTAGGTGTATGATAGCTCGTTGGAAAGGTATTATCAAGGAGATTCATTTTGGGGGCTCAATAATGCCTTCAACTATCATTGAGAACATAGATATTGAAAAACCTTCATTTAGGCCCTCAAAAGGGCCCCAGAAGTTAAAACCTGCTAAAAATAGTAAATTGCCAAAATTGCCAGAAAACTATTTTGAGCTAGTCGAAAAAGGTGGGTGGCCACCAATATCCACCTGGATCACTCTCTCATCTTTTCATTTTCTCTACAGGTCTCCCTCTATCCACCATGCTTCCTTTCTTTCCTCCCTCAACAATATTGCATGTGGCTCAAATCTCCTAGTCTGTGGTCAGGTATGGAATCCTTACCGATGGGAAGTCTGCCCCATCCCTCATTAACTCTTGAGGGGAACTTCCCAGCTACCAGCTTCATGAGAATTCATTCCTAGTCAGAGGGTTGTTCTGATCTGAGAAAATTAATTCCAGCATGGTACTAGTTCGGTGGAGGTTAACGCAACCATTCCTGGTCCCCTCCACCACCTTTCACAACATTTCGTGGTCTCTCTCTTAGGACATCCCCTCTTTCAGTAGTCATGCAACATGTAACCATTTTCTATTAAAATAATCAGAATTTACATTCATCGACCTTCTACACAAGTTCCATCAAATCAAACATTAACACTTTTAAGTTTTCCATAGTTCCTTGGCCCATATAGTTATATTTACAGTCTGGGGGAAACAGGGTGTTACAATTCCCTCCCCCTTAAAGGAATAATCGTCCTTGATGTTCTATCTATTAACATTATATGTAGTTACATAAGCAAGCAAAATTGGATATGTCTATCTCATGGCATCTTCCATTTGCCACGTAGCCTCATTTGGGCCAAAGTGTTTCCATTGCACCTTGACATGTGCAATGGTTCAGTTCCTGAGTGAGGTTTCCTTCCTATCTAATATGCATTGGGGTTCTGGCAGGAATTCTCCCTCTGGCTCCACCTGGATCACAGACCAATCAATTATATGATTAGCATCATGTACATATTTCTTCAGTAATGAAACATGAAAAACATTATGTGCCTTTACTGTGGGAGGAAGTGCTAGCCTATAGGCTACATGACCCACTCTATATAAGACTTCAAAGGGTCTACAATACCGAGGTGCCAACTTGGCATAGGTTCCCATTCTTAGGGAACTCTTCCCAGGTCTAACTCTGAGATAGACATGGTCTCCGGTCTTGAAATCTATGGGAGTTCTCTTTCTGTCGGTGTAAATTTTTTGTCTATCCTGAGAAATCTCCAAATTTTGTCTTATCTGAACCACTTGTTGTTCCATTTCTTTCAGCATGTCGAGTCCGATTGTAATTTTTTCCACTGGATTGCTCCAACTGATTGGAATCTTGCACTGTCTACCATAGAGGACTTCAAAAGGGCCCATCTTCAAGGAATCTTGATAACCGTTGTTGTAAGAAAACTCTACCAATGGTAGGTAGTCTTACCACTTCGTAGGCTGATGCATTACATGCATCCTTAGCATGTTTTCTACTATTTGTTTCACTCTTCCTGTCTATCCAACAATTTGGGGGTGATAAGCTGTGTTGAATAACAATTTTGTCTACAAACCGACCATCAGGGATTTCCAAAAGTTTGAAGTAAACTTGGTATCTCGGTCAGATACAATTTCCTTGGGCATGACATACATCCTAAATATCTCCTTCATGAATATGTTGACAATATCTATGGCCTTGCAAGTTGATTTGATAGGAATGAAATGAGAAGACTTACTTAGTTTTTCCACTGCGACCATGATGAAATCATTTTGTTTGGTCGAATTTGGTAATCCGGTGATGAAATCCATGGAGATGGTTTCCCATTTCCATTCTGGGATCGGTAGGGGATGTAATAATCCTGCTGGATACCAGTGCTCTACCTTAACTTGTTGGCATTCTAGGCCTTTATCTAGATAGTTAGCTATGCCTTTCTTCAACCTAGGCCAATATAATTGTTTCCTAATGGCCATGATCATCTTCTGATATCCTGGGTGACCAGTATATGGTTTCTTATGTAGTTCATCCATTATGAACCTCTTCAAGTCGTCACAGTTGGGAATATACAATCTATTTCTGTAAGTCAACAACCCTCCCTGGAGCATTTGGTAGCCTTCATACTTCATCCCTATAGTCTCTTGTCTTAGGTATGAGTTCATGGTCTTGAAGAATGCATATGTCTCTTGTGAATTTTTTACTCTTTCCCTGACATCCGTTTCACAGGTGCTTAATACTTCCAGATGAATCATTTTTACACTTCTGCTAAGGGCATCGACCACCCTATTTTCTATTCATTTGATGTGTTTGATTTCGAAATCAAACTCACTAAGAAGAGACATCCACCCAGCTTGCCTGGCATTGATCTTTGGTTGATCAAACAAGTGCCTCAATCCACAATGGTCTGTCATAAGAACAAATCTCCTTCCTAGGAGGTAGTGCCTCCACATTTTTAAAGCATGTACTATGGAAACTAACTCTAGGTCATGGGTCACATAATTGATCTCATGCTCATTTAATTTTCGGGACACGTAAGAAATTACATGTCCCTCTTGCATAAGGACTCCTTCAATTCCTTCCTTGCAAGAATCTGTACACATGAGGAAATCATTATCCGGGTCTGCAATATTTAGAATGGGTGCATGGGTCAGGAGGTATTTCAGTTCATGAAATATTTTTTCACATTTTGATGTCCAAATGAATTTGATACCCTTTTTCTGAAGGGCAGTGATTGGACAACCAATATTGGAAAATCCTTTTATGAACCTTCTATAGTATCATATCAGGCCCATGAAGGATATGATATCTGATACATCCTTCAGGGTAGGAAATTCCATAATAGATCCGATCTTATCGGGGTCCACTGCCACCCCTTCCTTATAAATGACATGGCCTAAGTAATGGACTTGATTTTGAAAGAAGTCGCACTTGCTAAACTTAGCGTAGAGCTGATGGTCTCTTAGTACTTGAAGTACGAGTCTAATATGTTCTTCGTTCTCCTCCCCATTCTTAGAGTATATTAGGATATCATCAATGAAAACCAATACAAATTCGCCCAGGAATTTGCAGAGTACATTATTCATCAAGCACATAAAAGTGTCAGGGGCATTGGTTAACCCAAATGGCACCACCACGAATTCATAGTGACCATACCTCATTCTGAAGGTTCTTTTGTGGATGTCTTCATCCTTAATCTAGACTTGGTGGTATCCAGACCTTAAGTCTATCTTCGAGAATATAGAAGCACCTCCCAATTGGTCGAACAAGTCATCGATTCTTGGCAATGGGTACTTGTTCTTTATGGATGTCTATAATCTATGCACAATCGGAGTGTGCCATATTTATTTTTCACAAAGAATACGGGCACTCCCCACGGGGATACACTGGGTTGGATGTAGCCTTTTTCCATCATCTCCTTTAGCTGTATCTTGAGCTCAACCAACTCTGGTGTGCTCATCCTATATGGCATTCTAGATGCTGGTACCACTCCCAGTGTAAGTTCGATTGAGAAGTCAATATCCCTTCTCGGAGGTAGACCTGGTACTTATTATGGGAACACGTCCTTGTATTCTCTTAATATGGGGTGGTCCTCTATGTTTGGTTTTTCATCCTCAACAGAGTCCAACACCTGTATGACATATAAGGAGCACCCCTTTCTACATTACTTTTTCATTTGAAGGGTTGATATTTGCCTCACTGTGACAGGCTTCTGAATCCCTTGGACAGTTGTCTTTCTCCCTTATTAATTTACACAATATAGAGTTTTATGTTAAAAGTCCAATTTAGTTTTGTAAGAAGCCAACCAATCCATGCCAATCAACAGCCTGAGGGGCCACATAACTCAAATTAGAACCTGGGTCAATTAAAATAGAAACTAGTTGGTTGGCGATCATACCTTCCATCTCTACTACTGAAGCTTTGTGGTCGGCTTGATTATTGTACAAGGATGCATAGATTTGTGGCATGCTCCTAGATATAGTAATACACGATATCTATTAATGAAACAAATGTACAGAGACTGTAAAAATACAGAGTGGAAGACTCGCTAGAATGGTGGCAGCTTATCTCTGAGAAGAGATGTGACGGCTACTTGCATTCGCAAGAAGATGATTACAATGAGGCTATGAAGGAAGTTTTACAATAAGTAGGAATGACCAAAACCCTATACATCCAAAAACCTAACCCTGGGAGATGAAGTGCCAAAAGTCATGTGGGCCCCGTTTGGGTAAGTGAGTACATCAACTTTCCGGGGTTGTAACTTTTGCATACGATCTCCGTTTTAGGCATGTGATAGCTTGTTGGAAAGGTATAATTGAGGAGATTCATTTTGGGGGCTTAATAATTCCTTTAGATATCATTGAGAACCTCTATCTCAAAAAACCTTCATTTGGGCCCTCAAAATGGCCCCGAAAGTTAAAACCTGCTAAAAATAGTAGATTGCCAAAATTGCCAGAAAGTCGTTTTGAGCCATTTGGAAAAGGTGGGTGGCCACCGATATCCACCTAGATCAATCCTCCCTCCTTAGGAAGCAATGGTCTCCATTGCATTGAGTTCCCAGGGGAGAGGGAAAGGCATTTGTTGAATCTGCATCTTGGTGAGTTGCTTGTCTTGCTGGAGACATCGCACTGCTCAGTTTGTGGAAATCTGTCACAAACCTATTGCGGTTGAGGCTGCTCAACAAGTCAAGATACATGAGAGGACAATGTGCAGAAGGAATCTTTGCACTTTGCTGCAGCCTTGTCGACCTGCTTCTTTTGGATAGAAGGTGCTTGGGGCAAGGCTGTAGTGGTTGCAATGTCCTTTTGTTCTCCTTTTGAAGATATTGTGAAGAAGATGAATTTTGTAGTATGAGATACTACCTTGTGGCACTTTTTAGGTGGAACAATAGTCCTTTGGTATTCTGTAGATATGAGCCCCCAAAGCAACAATGACACTACGGGGTCGAGACTCATAAACAACATGGCGTCTCCACATATATGGTTGGCCCAAGAGAACATCACAGACATCCAGTGGGGAAACATCACATAATACCTCATCCTTGAAGGGTTGGATGCCGTATGAAAATTGACATTGTTGATTGACACGAAGATCTCGTCCTTGCCGAAGCCACCCGATGTTGTATGGCTATGGGTGTGGTGTTGTTGACAATCCCAACTGTTTGACAACCTCTGCTGAGATGAGGTTCTTCTGGCTTCCACTATCAACAATAAAATGAAGCGGGGTCCCCTTCACCCACATCTGTGAATGAAAAAGGCACTCCCCCTCTTCAGAATCTGTTGGTTCTTCTGGTTGAATTGCTGTGGTCGCGACAATAGCAGTGGGGTCTGCGTCAATGATTTGTCCTTTACCATTATTTTCAGAATCAGATTCAGAATTAGGGTTCGGCTCTTTGTCTTTGATTTTGGCCACCAATGACTATTTTGAGAGACATTCATCGGTGTTGTGCCAAGGGATTTTTTGGAACTCGCACCATTTTCCAGTGTGCTTCTTTGTCTTCCCGTGACCCTTCTTTTCTTGTGTCTTGGACTGGTTTTCGGGAGACTGCTTGTTAGGGCCATCTTTGTCATACTTTGGTTGATACAGATTTGCAGACCTGAATTCCCATTTTTTCTGGTGCTTAAATTTCTATTCAATTTTAACAGCATATCGATAAGCAACACCGAGTGATGAGATGTCCAGAAAATACATTTTAGTTTGGATGTATCTGTGTAGAGCCCCACGGTATTTTAGAATCAAATGTCACTCAGAGTCTTTGATACCCAGCTTGGTCTGCAAGGTATGGAAGGTATTGGTGAACTCCGGAACTGCTTGGCCCCTCTCTTGCCACAGTGTGGTCCATCTCATGTACTAGTCCTCATAGTTGCCAATAGGGTAATAATGTTCTTTTACCGCATCCACAAAAAAGTCCCAAGTGGGATCGACCCCATATATTCCAGACTCCTCTGAGGAACTTTTCTCCAAGTAAGTTTCCCACCAATGTTTGACATGAGGGAGAGCTTTAAGGAGTGCAAAGGTGATCTTTTCTTTGTCGAAAAAATTGTGAACAGAGAAATAACCTTCCAGCAGAGTTAACCATTTTTCTAGGGCTTCTGCATCTATATGTCCTTCAAATACGGGAATATCAAAATTAACTTGTACCTTGAAAGGAGAGATGCCTCCAAAGTGGCCGCCTGATGAAGATGCGCCTGATGCTATCGGAAGGCGTTGAAGGATGTGGGAAAAATTCTCCATCATTTCGTCCCTCTGTCGCGTGAGAGCTTGCTCAAGCAACAGATTGATAGGATTGTCTGCTCCGTCGTTTTTCTTTTCTTCCGCCATTGAGGGTTTATTGGGCGTGCGAGAGCGATTTTATTCAATAGAGACAAGCTCGAGACCCAAATTTCTATACTCGGACCTCGTCAGGGACATGCACTGAAAAAAACGATCAAGAGCAGCCTACTCTGATACCACTAATCCAGATTATTTTCGACACGAAATGAGATTGGAGATATAATAAAGAAATGCATAGAGATATCACAGATATTCAATAATATAACAGATATGTATCAGAGATGCAACCATAAACACAGATATACAATAATACACGATTTCTATTAATGAAAGAAATGTACAGAGACTGTAAAAATACAGAGTGGAAGACTCGCTAGAATGGTGGCAGCTTATCTCTGAGAAGAGATGTGACGACTACTCGCATTCGCAAGAAGATGATTACAATGAGGATCTGAAGGAATTTTTACAATAAGTAGGAATTCCCAAAACCCTAGACATCCAAAAACCTAACCCTGGGAGATGAAGCACCAAAAGTCATGTGGGCCCCGTTTGGGTAAGTGAGTACATCAACTTCCCGGGGTCGTAACTTTTGCATACGATCTCCATTTTAGGCGTGTGATAGCTCGTTGGAAAGGTATTTCTGAGGAGATTCATTTTTGGGCCTATCATCGAGAACCTTGATCTCGAAAAACCTTCATTTGGGCCCTCAAAATGGCCCCGGAAGTTAAAACCTGTTAAAAATAGTAAATTTCCAAATTTTCCAGAAAGTCGTTTTGAGCCATTTGGAAAAGGTGGATGGCCACCGATATCCACCTGGATCACTCTGTCTCCAGGTTGGACCTTCTTCGCAGTACTTCTCCTAGTGGGGTCACTTATGGAGTCATGTTTTCAGATCTCATGTGGACTCCCACTTCTCTTCTTGTGTCGTCGATCCACATGACTGGTTGTAGGTTCATACTACATTTTCCTTTGTATTTTAGATAATCTCTATAGCAAGACTGTGTTAATTTATGTTTGTTTCTCTTGCTCCTTTATCAATCTCTCATTTTCATTCTTGAAACTATGTAACTCGACCTTGAGGCTCCTTACAGTTTCAGCCAGATTCGGAGGGGTTTCCACCTCTCTCCTTTCGTCAGATTCTTCATCTCTGTTGTGGGAACCATCCCCCACTTCATGAAACGTCAGCATCCTTTAGTATTGGATTTTGTTTTCCTGTTATTTACTGATTGCTCGAGTTTTGACAAAAAAACTTATTGTTAGCTAACAATCTATTAGTTCATGAACAATACACGGTTCAATTTCTTAAATGCATACACTCAGAAGAAAGTTTCATTCTTTTCTTTAATAACATTTTTAATCAGACTTTTTAAGAAAGAGGTAAGGTAGAGTGCCATTCTTTTAAAAGTACTCAAATAGAGTTTTTAAGCGACTCATCTGTGAGCCCAAGCAGGCCAAGTGTTGTAACCATGCTCTGATACCAATTTGTAACACACCCACAATGGGGCAAAGAAAGAAAGAAAAAAAATCGTCGTCCTTACAAGAACAAATCCTCTTTCTCTCTATGGGTTCTAATTTGGAGAGTCCAGGACTCAACCCGAGCCTCTGGTCAATATTATCCAAGTCTAAATCAAACAAGACTTTGATACCATGATAGTCTCACCTCTAAATCAAACACAAGGCATTTCGACCTCTATTGCAGGTCTTATAATACCCTTGACCTTCTCCTTCACGTTTCAACAAAGTCTCAGAGTTGGCGTTATCCCATTTTATCTTGGACTCTGCTCAGATGTGACCTTGGAAATGACCATGTGATTGCGAGCATGACCACAAGTGGTTTGGGGTCAAACTACTTTTGGGCCCACAATCCTCCTCAAGTCTCCACGTGTCCTCCTGACGAAACCACAGTTTGAATTGCGATCCGCCCTCGATATTTTAAACTTCGTGCAACTCCTATCCCCACAATGCTACGGGATCGTCAATCTCGTGATCTTGATGATACTGTTTGAATCGACGGTTCAGATTTGTGCCTCTCAAATCTACGGACCAGATCTGTCCCTCCTAGATCAACGATTGTGATCTCTTCACAATTTCAGACTTCGGGGTTTTGAAATCTCAAACCTTTCTTCTTTCGTACTTCTACTTTCCAGAGCTAACAATCGACAGACACCTGTCTGAATCAATCAATGGTCTTGCTTCCACTTTAGGTGTTTGACCATTTAACCCAAATAAATGATCCTCCAACCCTCTTCTCGATCGACGATCGAGATATCCTTCGGGTATTAGACTTTTGAGATCTCAAATCTCAAACCTTCTCCCCAATGACTTTTATCTAAAGGCTACAATCCTCTAACGCATGTCCTCCTGATCTGACGATCGAGGATTACTTCGGGTTTTCGCTCGGAGCTCATAGATTTGTGCCACGTGTCCTCTGAATCCAACGTATATGAATCACTTCTGGACTTTACCTAGATTTCATGGATTTGTGCCACATGTCCTCCGAATCCAACAAATATGAATCACTTCGGGACTTTACCCAGAGTTCATGGATTCACACCATGTCTCCCTTAGATCTGTTGGTCCAGGTTCACTTCGAGTCTTCAGGGTTTGGAAATCCCAGTTCTCAAACTGAAAACCCCACTACAGTATTCCCAGAGCTCTTGATCTGTTGACAAGTGTCCCCATGCCAATCGACAACTCATGACTCTTCGGCTCTTCGGGCTTCAAGAATCTCAATTTTCAAACTTGCCTCCTCCCAGATTCATGGTATATGATGGTTCAGATCCACTCTGGTGATCCGACGCTTGAAGTTTACCTCGAACAATTTGACGACTCAGATCTGTTCCTGCGATTGGACGATTGATATTCTACTTCGAGTTTCCGACTCTTCAGGCTTCAGAAACTTTGAGTCTCAAACCTTGACAGGTTCTCTCTCCCGTGCGTGTGAACGTTAAGACTCATGCACCTTCCTCAGATCTGACAACTGTCTATCCTTTTCATTGTGATCCAACAACCACTTTCACTTCCATCAGTCTTAAAAGGTTTTAAACCTTTTCTCCTACTACAAGTCCTACTCCTGGATCTCATTAATACTTATGATAATTTCTATCCCTTCTGAGATTGATCCTTAAAGGATTTCGATTTCCCACGCACTCCTTGCATTCAAGGATTTCGATAACTCAGTTCGAAGGATTTCCTAAAAGGAAATTCTTCTCTCCCTCCTGGAATTCCTCTATCGTGGTTCTGGGATGATTGGTTGCTTCTTGATGCCGATCGATGACTCACAACAATTATACCTCTTGGAGCTTCAAGCTCTAGGGTTCCTAGACTACTGGTCTGAAGGGAACACCTTCCCAACTTGTAGGGATTTAAGATCTAAGTCAAGGCAAGGTAACTTGTGGGTTTACCACGACGGTAACTATGTCAAGAGGCTTTCTCCGACTCTGAAACAATGATGTAGCTCCCTGGGAGAGTGCCTTTGAGTGACTAAACATGGACGTATGGGAAAATCAAGAATACATATAGGTTCTCAAGGGAGTGAATGCATATTCATAACTTAATCATTTAACACAAAGAAAGAACCCTTTATAGACATATAAATACTCGCATACATCCATTACTTACAATTCAAAGCATAAGGCAAGAAAACACTTATCATAACCATATAGTGTGATGCAACTGCTAAAAGGGGTGCTCGTTACACCCAACCATAGGCTCAGTCACTCCCAATGGATTTATCACTGGCCAACCTCGAGTTTAAGCCACGATACTTCAAGATTCAATATCTTACTTCTATCTCAATGGAAGGTAGGGACGAAGGTTACTCTCCCTTCTCCCAATACATAAATAGATAAGGATGAATGTTATTCTCCTTCTTCTGGTACAATCTCTATTTTCTGTGATCATAACTCACTATTTCCTCTTTCAGTCCTTCCTTGGACCCGAGAGTTTCCTCTCTCATCTCTGTATTTTCTTCGTAGGTCTCCCTCTGTCCACCATGCTTCCTTTCTTTCCTCCCTCAGCAAGATTTCATGTGGCTCGAATCTCCCAGTCAATGGTCAGGTCCAGAAGCCTTACCGATGGGAAGTCTGCCCCATCCCTCATTAACTCTTGAGGGGGCCTTCCCACCTACCAGCTCGACGAGAGTTCATTCCTGGTCAGAGGGTTGTTTTGATCTGAGAAAATTAATTCCAACATGGTACTGGTTCGGTGGAGGTTAATACAATCATTCCTAGTCCCCTCCACCACCTTTCACATCATTTTGTGGTCTCTCTCTTAGCACATCCCCTCTTTCAACAGTCATGCAATACATAACCATTTTCTATTAAAATAATCAGAATTTATATTCATCGACCTTCTTCACAAGGTCTGTCAAATCAAACATTCATACTTTCAAGTTTTCCATAGTTCCTCAACCCATATAGTTATATTTACAGACTGGGGGAAACAGGGTGTTACATAGCTTATCTCTGAAGAGAGATGTGTCGGCTATGATCATTCGCAATAATTTGATTACAATGAGGCTCCAAAAGGAATTTTTAACATAAATCATAAATGATAAAACCCTAAACTTCCAAAACCCTAACCCCGTAAGATGAAACACCAAAAGGTTTGTGGGCCCTAATGGGGGTAGTTGATACACCAACTTCCCAAGAGAACAAAGTTTGCATACAATCTTCATTTGGGGTGCTCGGTACCCCATTGGAAAGGTCTAGCCAAGGAGTAAACATTTTGAACGACCTAATGCATCCAAACAAGGATCTATTGGGCGCTACCAAGTCAAAAAAATGTCGTTTAGGGCCTCAAAACAGTCCCAAAAGTTTGGGACCCGAAAAATTGTAGAAAAACTTCCAAGATGGAAATTGTAATTTGAGCTAGTGGAATAGGTGGGAATCCAAAGATGTCCACCTATATCAATCCCCCCCCTTAGGAGTCAATGGTATCCATTGCGTCAAGTTCCTCTATCAGTTTGAGAAACTTTTGTTGAATCTGACTCTTGGTGAGCCACTTGCCTTTATTAAGAAACATCCCTGCTTTAATGACTCAATAGATTTGGATGTTCTACTGGTAGGTGACCTTTGTCTTGGTGTCCTTGATATGATCAACTATTTCATGTTCAATAAAGTATATATTGAGTTTTTTAGGGGTCAAGTGATCGACCGCGTCTGAAGTATCCAGGAGAGGTGGAAAATATGGTCGAAGTAGTTCCACATTAAATACTAGGTGCAAGACCAAGGGAAGGAGGAATACTTAATTCAAAACCATTCTCACCCACATCCTTGGTGATGGTGTAAGGATTGTATCAGAGTGGGTGTAGATTATGATGGGGTCCTATGAGGTGCTCTTTCTGCAAATGAAACCATACCTTATCTCCCACTTGAAACTTGTGTGGTACCCGATGTTGATCGTGGTGTTGGTTGTACTTGGCATTGGATTTATAAAAAATATCATGATCTTGTTTTTCGATGTGCTGGATTCACTCAAAAAATTTGGTTTCTTGATGAACCTCGGTTTGATAATGGGAGAACTCTTCCTGTGCAAGTGCAATGGATAAAACTACATCAATGGGGGGCAATGGTTGGAACCCCAAGCACACTTGAAAAAGGATGTGGCCAATAGAGATATGGAGGGTTCTATTGTAGCTACATTAAACATAAGGAAGTATTTCATCCCATGTGCGTGGATGTTTGGAATTGTACAACCTCAAGATACAAAAAATCATATTGTTGACTACCTTTGTTTTTCCATCAATATGTGGGTGGAAGGTAGTCGATTTGGTTAGTTTGGTGTCCATCATTGACCATAGGCTGGACCAAAAAGTGCTCAGGAAACTACTATCTCAATTTGAGATAATGGTTTTTTTGAGGGGTCTGAGATCCATTTAACTCAATAGTAGGAACCAAACCCACTTAAGAGGCCCAAATAGACTCGTAAGCATTTGATGAGTGGTAAGGTTATCCAGATTCATGATCTGGCTAGAATTATCGACGAACTTTAATCATGATTGATGGATATGTATTTTCTGTAATGCCTTTCCTCAGGCTATACAAATTCTCTTTTTGGTTCTTTTCTAACATTTATAACAAAATAAACCTAGAGATTTAAATTAGATGACAGAGGGAAGCTAACTATATGTTGGGGGAAGGATGGGTTGCAGGATAGCCTTTATACCGTAGCATGTAGACGGAGAAGATCTAAACTACCTCAAAATAACATTAATACCATTTTTATTAGAAGACATTCAACATTGTCTGAGATAATAGTTACAGAAAGAAAACATATACGTGACAAGAAAGCGCAAGAAAAATAATTTTCAATGCTCTATTATCAATAACAGGTTAACACAATCGATTTCTATTCATCAACTAGAATAAAAGAACTATTTCAGAATTATAAGATAACTTTAAATAACAAACAAAACAACTCTTAATCAATACAACAAAAAATATTGAATCCGAAGATAGGGATAATCCCCCTCAGTCCAATCGCATTCACGCCTTAGATGATAGAAGTGTCTTTGATTCTAAACATAACTTCTTAATTAAAACAACTTGCACATAAATGGTTCTCTTACAAAATTTCAGAAAAAGCATTTCTCTCCAAAACCATCGACCATATGTCCAAGGTCGATGCCCTTATTTATAAAAAACAACTAAACTAAAAATAACTACTAAAGTTGTGTTAAGTTAAGAAAACGCCACGTGGCAGATTCTATCTGTCTGTTCTCTTTTGCTTCTCTTTTTATCATCTAGTGGTTTTACTGAAGTGGATTGTTCTTATCATACTCTGACCACTTGAAGAAGAGATATTCACATGTATTTTCATACGGGAACTTGTGTTGATCCATCGAAGTGGAGAGGACCTCCTTTATCTCTATTGCATGTTCCTTATACTTGATTAGCTTGACACTTAAGTGTTGTAGGACTGCAAGAGCTTTAATCGGGGGTTTGATGAACTTCTTCACTTGATCCAGGATCATGCTTGAAATCTATGAAATATCCACTTCCCATGCAAGGTATTTCTCTTCATGTTGTTTAACTATGTCATGAAAATCGGAGAAATCCTCCGGTGGACCAAACTTTGGTAGGTCAATGTTCCTAATTTCCTAATTGATTTTATCCCAACTTTTCTCACACTCTCCCCATCTTTCCTGCATTTTCCGCTGAGGTTCCTATACCATGCTCGCCTTACTTATTCGGGCGATGATGCTATCCATCAACACTCAGATGCCATGCTCTTCTGTATCTCGACCCTTCTGTACTTCGTTGATATAGTCTATCCCTTCTAAGGCTTGATGTTCCTTTTCATACCATCGCTACATGTCTTTGCAGGTTTCCAGCCCCATAAGGGTATCTTCTTGGAAATAAATGATGTGAGTGGAGAAGAGATCTCTTTCACTTGTGAATTGTGCATACATTTCTCAGAACTCACATTTCAAGAGTACTACCACTTGTGTTGAATTTTGTTAGTACTCTGCTTGATGTCGTAGATGGTCTAGTTCTTTCTTCATGGTGGCCACCTCCCTTTCATCTATTTTTTCCTTGTTTAAAGTAGCATTAGTTATGGCCATCCATGCTTCGATTAGCTCAGTCATCTTAGCACTTTCTACGTCAAACAATGTCTCCTTCATGGTTATGAAAAGTGTGCTATCGAGCATGAACTTTATTTTCTTGATTGTTCTTCTCATCACAACTTTCCTTTTCCTGTCATAAGAAATTTCTTTTATATCAATGACTTCATCTACTGGTTCAGGAATATGTTGATCTACCAGGGCAGAGTACTTCCTAGGCTTCCTGCCATGTAGAGGTATTCTATGACAGGTTCTCTTAGTTCCTTAGTAGGGGGAAATTATATATGTTCTGGTGACTTGGTCTTTTGTTGGTGCTCGTCATCTAATGGAGTCTTGGTCCTATATGGGGAAGTAGGAAAAGGATCGACATTATTTGGAGGTTCAGCCGTTGGCCGATTTTTGGCTGTTGCATTTCTTCTTCTTGTTCACCAGCACCCAAGTCATTCTTGGAGTTGTCATTCTGAGGTTGTGTTCCCAACTGATCGAGAAATTTAGTTTTTAGAGTGTTCCTTGCCTCATGGTCACCTTCCTAGGGATTTGGGATCAAAACATCGGAAGCTAGAGCAGATGTTTCCCATGGCTCTTCCTCTTGTGTGATTGGTACCAGGGTTATGCGTGAAGCTTCTGAACCTTCCTCATTGTCATATATGGTTATTAAATATATGAGGACACTAGGAATACTCGTCCCTCTTGATTCTCTTGCTGACCTTCACAGAGCCATAATAGTCACTGACAATCCTACCTATGGTGACATGGGGTTGGGTTGTTTTTGGTCAGCGGTCTCCTCTGGTGGAATTATCTGTGAGACATTTAGCTCTTCCTTAGGATGAATTGTATCAGATGGGGTTATCCTCAAGGGTACATCAAAGAATTAAGTTGGGAATCTTCTCCAAATCTTTGTATATCTCTTTCAGGTTCTTCTAGTAACAATATCCCCCTCCTCCGTGCCTCTGCTACTTTTAATTCTCCGTTTTCTTCTCTTACCCTACGGGATTCTTGAGCTATCTATTCTATTGTTTCAACCTGCTAATCCATACTCATCTCTTTAAATATGGTCATATTAGGGTTATCCCTTCTATGGAGCACGTCCTCCCAGTCCTGAGCGCCCTCTATAAATATTTCATCTTCAAAACTACCATGATCATATGAACAATAGGAGGATACCTGCGACACATGTTGGGTAACTAAAACCTTTGGATCATGCTTACGAAATAGGCTTGTGGGGAACCGATACTCAAGTTGATTTAACCCTTCTTGTTTCTCTTGCGCAGTGTCTTTGACCATATATAATCCTATATGAAAACCATAGGGAATGAAATCTCTCTTCTTATCCTTTACCAGGGAAGCATTATACCCTTGTAAAATGGTCTAGTGGGGTGCACCAATAGCTCCGAATACTTTGATATAGGTCCTTGTCTCTTTGAAGTACCAGTGGACAACTTTAGCTATCATCTTTTTTTCTGCCACCGAAATCCAAGGAATTCCTTTCTAAAGATAATGAAGTATATCCTGGCAATGAACCCATCACATATCATGGCATACGATCTTTTGTACCTATTCTCCCATAAGATACTGAGATAAAAATGCACAGGAAATTTGACAAAAGGCCAGCTTAAATTCATACTCGCGAAAACATTTCTTGTGCAGATTATGTCCAACAGGTAGGATGCCATGTAGAATATTGGAACTTTTTCTTCCTTTGGTGTCTGGGCATGTAGGGGATTAATAATCAACTGTTTGGAAATACTGGCTCCCCAATTGAAACTACTCCTGGAAATCACCACAGTATATGCCAAGGGCATCCAAGCTTCTGAAAATTTTGAGCAATCCTTTTCTCCATATAATCGGAAAATCAAAGCCATTAAATACATGTAGGGCTCTCTGATATTTACCGTGTTGTACCAGCCAATGTTTCTGTTTGTGATTTTTTTGTCCTCTTTCCACCATGAGGCTAGTAGCCTGCTGGTTTCATGATACTCATAAAATTTGACCAAGAAAATTTGTGTTTAACCTTTCCTCTGGGTCCCTGAGTTTATAATACTTCTGTACCTCAAATGGAAGGAAAACACCAACAAATTCTCCCTCCGCATTGTTGATCGTGCATTTCACTGTGTTTGTGTGGTCAATTATCCATCCTAAGATTTTGATGCAGGGAAGAACTGGGGTTCGACAAGCCACCCTGTGCAGATATGATCTCCTGATGTTCGCAAACACTTGATCATCCAATATTCTAACATCCAGATTGTTGTGAGGTGTGAATTTCGGGTAATCCTCCTGACTAATTTTGTTATGCACGTCTCCTCAATACGGGAGCACCACTTTAGATCCAGTGCTTACCTTTGTGTTGCCGAACAATGGAGGTTGGGAAAACTCCTTTTTGGTAGATGTGCAGATAAATGATTTTATCTTTGAGATGAAATCAATCTCTCTTGGAGTGATTGATGTAGAACCTTCATCGAACTCTACTTGCTTCATTTTGGGCGTTCTTGGTGAGCGCCTGGTCATTGGATTTCTTGGAGGCATTTTTCTACAAAAAAAGAAAAAATTATAGTAAGCTAACAACAACCATGACGAGTGTTATTGAAACAAAAATAGGTGTAGAACTGATAAATACAATGCTTACCCCTTCCTAGCAAGAGATTAACCTGGTTTTACTAGAAATCAAATTTAGAGAGTGGGTTGTAACCTCCTCGATGCTTGCTCTTGATTCTTCATCTGCTTTGGGAGGTAAGTGATTTGCGAACATAATACCATGTTTGGGTATGACCTTGTAAATTTAAATAGAAAGTATACTTATCTTGTTGCATCAAGTCTTAAATTCAGGAGTGTAAACAAGATCTGCACATTCTATTACAAAATCTGCACCATGCTTAGGATTAAATGCAATGCAGGCTGGCAGCGTAGGAGTGGGTTATTTTTTAGTTCATCGGTGAATTCAAATTTCAACGGTTGGTTGGTGCATAGGATCGTGGTGTAGCTTGCACAAAAATTTAATTTGTCTATCAAAGTGCATAATTCTATCTCATCTCAATTGGAGGTGTCCCATTGAATTACCAAGCCTTTTCGTTTTCACAAGAAACTAGTATGATCGGCGTCGGGAAAACATAAAGGTATTTTGAATGGAACAACAACACGGATCAGCCAGGATTTCCGGTGTAGAATGACGAAGGTTTGATGAAAAACCTCGACGTTTGGTGACCTATTAGTCTATATATACTTAATGAGTAAATCGACGTCGATAATTTTTCTTAGACATTGTTTCGTTGATACCTTTAGGCAAAAGTTCTGATGTCGAACAAAACTACCATACATCACTGACATGAAATGCTAACATGGAAGCACGTATACGATACGAGGAACCTCAAAAGATGATGCGGGGAAAAGACTGAGTCATACAAACTATTTGTGTGGTAAAGAGACATGGCTATTGATTTTGACCTCTACTCGAGAAACATTTTTTCAGCATTGATGATTTTCTTTAGACATACATCCATGATTACAATGTCCCATCATGTTGATGCCAATGATGTATCAGCGATCGACGATCGACGATTTTTTACGGTTAATGTTTCACAGTTTTGTCCCTTGGAGTTCGTCGATGTCGAAAATGTATCGGTGATCGACGGTCGACGATTTGTTATGGTTTTTTGTATTTGTGATTTATATCTCAGATCTTGCTGACACCAAAAACGTATCAGCAATGTTAAATAACTATACTATAGACCATAATTTGTCGATCGACGATCGTTGAAAAAGTTTAAACTGTGTACATTTTAAGCCCTTCATGTCATGTTAATAAAAACAATCAATCTGTCAATAACTTCAAACCAATCAAGAATAATCGATAACAAGACTCAATAAAACAACATATAAATTCATCCATACCACAAAACTGACTCTGATTAAAAAATGATAAGTGGTACCCAAAAAGAAAGAGATTTCACAAAGTCTTTTAGGGTGTGTTGAGTGCTCAACAATTGGCGATTCTCTGGGCAAAAACAAAATCTCTGCTCCTTCCCTCGTGCTCATCCTATGCAAATTGGTTGAGAAACCATATGTCTTTATTATATTCCTTTTCAACAAAATATTTTCTATAAATGTGTACACAAGTTCTCGGGTTCGCAAATCTTGATCTGCCTATGGGGTTTAGATTTTCCACTCCCTTTCCTTTTAACCTCAATCCTTGTCCTTTTTAGACAAGAGTTGGGTAGGGCGTCCATTGGCATGAGGCCTTTTATCTATCATTCATTTCTTACGGTGTTGCTTCATTGCCAGTGAGCTTCCATAGCCTCGATAGAGTCACCTCGACATCACATACCTTGCTCCACTACTAGTGAGTGTCCATAGCCTCGACAGAGTTATCTGCATACCCTCTTGGACTTTAGACTCTTTTTATGGATCATCTTTTTCCGGCATAAATACAAAGAGTGAGTCAGAGAGGAGGATATATGTTTTTTGGACAAGGTGAAAGTGTTAAGGTGGAAATTTTTCTGGCTCTTTTCATATGTACATGTAATTCTTTCCATCTATCCATCTTTCCGTTTAGCGTTACTAGGCCACTAGAAAGATATTTCATTTCTTACCTAGGTAATATGCTTACAAAGACAAATATGATTTTGAAAATTTGTATTTTCCTAGCGTCTCTTATTTTGGCTTTCTTGGAGACATTTTCCTGTAGAAAAATAAAAAAATATAGTAAGCTTCAAACCAACCATGACAAGTGTTATTGATGCAAACGTAGGTGTAGAATTGATAAAGACAATGCTTACCCCTTCCTCACAAGAGATTAACTTTCTTTTACTGTTAATCAAAGTCATAGAGTGGCCTGTAACCTCCTCGATGCTTTCTCTCACTTCTTTGTCTGCTTCGGGAGGTAAGTGATTTGTGAATAAAATACCATGTTTGGGTATGACCTTGTAAATTTAAACAAAAAGTATACTTACCTTGTTGCATCAAGTCTTAAATTCGGGAGTGTAAATGCGATCTGCGCAATGTATTATAGAATCTGCACCATGCTTAGGATTAAATGAAATGTAGACCGACAACACAGGAGTGAGTTATTTCGTAGTTCATCGATGAATTCAAATTTCAATGGTTGGATGACGCACAGGATCGTGGTGTACATTGCACAGAAGTTTAATTTTTCTATGAAAATATAGAATTATGTCTCATCTCAACTGGAGGTGTTCCATCAAATTACCAATCCTTTTCATGTTCATAAGAAACTAGTATGATCAGCATCAGGAAAATATCAAGGTATTTTGAATGGAACAACAACATGGATCGTCCAAGATTTCTGGTGTAGAATGACAAAGGTTTAATGAAAACCATGAATTTTGGTGACCTATCAGTCTACCGATAGTTAATGAGTGAATCGATGTCGACAATTTTTCTCAGACATTGTTTCATTGATACCTTTAGGCAAAAGTTCTGACGTCGACCAAAACTTCCATACAACCCTGATGTGAAATGATGACATGGAAGTACGGATATGACACGGTGAACCTCAAAAGATGACGTGGGGAAAAGAATGAGTCATACAAACTATTTATGCAGTAAAGGTACATGGCTGTTGATTTTGACCTCTATGTGAGAAACATTTTTTCGCCATCGATGATTTTCTTTAGACATACATCCCTGACTACAATGTTCTATCTTGCTGATGCCAATGATGTATCGACGATCGGCTATTTGTGATGGTTAATGTTTCACAGTTTCGTCCCTCATAGTTCGTCGATGCTGAAAATGTTTCGGTGATCAACAATTTGTTATGGCTGTCTGTATTTTTGATTTATATCTCGGATCTCACCGACGCCGAAAACGTATCGATGATGTTAAATAAATATACTACAGAAAAAAAATTCGATCGACGACCGTTGAATTTTTTTGAATCGTGTACATTTTAGGCCCTTCATGCCATGTTAATCAAAAAAATAAATCCTTCAATATGTTCAAACCAATCAAGAATAATCGATAACAAGACTCAATAAAACAACATATAAATCCATCCATCCCACAAAACTGACTCTGATTAAAAAATGATAAGTGGTACCCAAAAAGAAAGAGATTTCACAAAGTCTTTTAGGGTGTGTTGAGTGCTCAATAGGTTCATGGAATCCCAAAATGAATCCAAAATGTTCAAAGAAGATCTTGTTGGTGGCCTCGTCTATAATTCTCTTCTTGTAGGGTGCCAAAGCTTCCATATTAGAGAATCGATCAAAGACCACAATGACACAGTCATTCCCATGCTTAGTTGAAGGAAGAAAAGACATGTAATCCATGGAGATGGACTCCCAAGGCCTATTTGGAGTAGGAATAGTTGTGTATATCCCTTGTTTCTTGATGATGGGATTGAAAATGGCACACAAAGTGTGGGATCTAATGTACTTACAAACATCTTGTCAAAGCTTTGGCCAAATAAAATTCTTTTTCAATATTGCCACTATTTTGTCTACACCAAAATGTCCTACTTCTCGGCTATAATGAGATTCCTAGATCAAATTTGCATGATCACTGAAGGAACACAAAGATGGCTAAGATGGCAGAGCAATCCATCCTAGAGATGAAAGTCTGGAACTGTTTTTCCTATGCTCAAGGTATGATAGGAAACAACAAAGTAAGAGTCATTATTGTATAATTATGGCCACCTAGATGTCTCATGCCCACAAGAGTTAATAATTGTGGTTAGCGCCACAACCGAGGGTCGACTGAGGTAATCTATAACATGTTTGGTGTTGCCCTTCTTGTAAATTATGTTTAAGTAGAATTGTTGTAGGTACTTGAGCACTTCTGATGGAGGTTATTCTATAACTTTCCTTGTGTTTACATGAATTGTAGAGGCTTTTGATTAGTGTGGATGATCATTTCCTTCCCCAGATTGTAATTCTTCCACTTTCGACATGCCTCCATAATGGAGCACATCTCTTTGTTGTAGGTAGGGTATCTGTGAACACAATCATATAGTGTTTCATTTTGATAGTCTACTGGATGGGCATGCTGAGTGAGGATTACAATGATAACATAATATGAAGCATCTGTCTTAATCTAAAATGGTTGTTGCAGGTCTAGCATAATAAGGACTAGTGATGAGAAGATGTGGAATTTTAAATCCTCGACTGTTAGCTGTTGGGATGCATCCCACACAAACATGGCCTTTGCTCCACCCTTGGTCACCTAGCTTAGGGACCAAGCCATATGAGATAACCCCAATACAAATGGCCAGTAGAAGTTTTTGAGGCCTAAGAAGTTGCATAGTTCGGTCATTTTCTTCAGGGCCAACCAATCATGGATGAATTGGATCTTGGCTAGATCCAAATGCACACCATTCTCATCCATGATATATCCTAAATATTGGTCTCTTTGAATGCCAAAGGAACGCTTCTCCAAATTAGCATATAACTTTTGTTATCGCAGGTTGACCAAGACCTGTTGAATATGATTCAAATGTTCCTCCCAATTTTTGTTGAAGATGAGGATGTAATATAGATATATGACCACAAAGGTGTTTTTGAATTGCCACAATATGTCATCCATCATCTGCATGAATGTGCTCTAGGCATTAGTCAAGATGAAAGGCATGACTGACCACTCAAAGAGACCTTATTTAGAATTGAAGGTTGTCTTCTATACATCAGTTTTATCAATCGACACCTGGTGGTAGGATGGATTTAGATCAATCTTACTAAGAAACTTGGATCGTTTGAGATGATCAAGAATATCATCAATCCATGGGATTGGGTACCAATTATTTATTGTGATATTGTACAAGGATTTGTAATCAATAAAAATTTTCCATGTCCCATCCTTCTTTTGTACCAAAAAAATTGGGCTCTCGCAAGGTGAGGATATTGGTCTGATGTGGCCCTTTAGAATTAGCTCTTGGATATAGAATTTTATTTCTTCATTCTCCATAAAATAACACATGTACATAGGTTCGTTACGTAGAGGAGAATTCAGTATCAAGTCATTTGAGTGCTTTACCTGACAGTGCATAGTCACCCCAATAGGTGATACAACTATGTGTTTGTGCTCTTCTACTATATTGTCCACCTGTTGCTGCTATGTAGAGAGACCCCATGTAGAGTTTTTGGCAGTTGTAGTGAACTTCCATTCACCTTCTGAATGAACCATAAAGAGGAAAATCTCCCAGTCTGAGAGACCATCTTTCTACATTTCTTCATGGAGATCAAACAGACCGCAATAGTTGGGACTACCTCTGGTAATTGGTAGATTTGATCTCCAAAAGTAATAATGACATTGTGGGGCCTAGATTCATAAACAACATGACACTTCCACATATATGGTTTTCCTAAAAAAACATCTAAAACTTCAAGGGGGGGAACATCACACAATACCTCATCTTTGAAGGGTTTGATGTCGTAGTTCATGCAACATTGTTGGTTGACACATATGTCCCATCCCTGGCTGAGCCAACTTATGGTGTATGGATGAGGATGCAGAGCCATTTTCCAGTTCAACCTCTTGATGACCTTTATTGAGATTAGGTTCTTCTGGATACCACTTTCAACAATGAAATGGTCTGGGGTCCCCTTCACCCAAATACGTGAGTTGAAGAGGCACTCCCCTTCTTCAGGATCCTCTAGTTCCTTGGGTTGGACTTTTTTGGAAACTATAGTGACACTGTGTTCTACGTCAATGATCCATTTTTCCTATTCCATTTCTGAATCAGAGTCTAAGTCAACATCCAACCCTGATGTTTTTGTCTCAGACAACAATAAATGTTTGGAGAAACATTCATTAGTATCTTTCCAAGGGATTTTGTGGAACTTGCACCACTTTCTATTGTGCTTCTTTGACTTCCCATTACCCTTCTTAGTTGGTGGCTTGGATTGGTTTTCCTAGGACTAGCTATCCTTTCTTTGTCATTTTCCCTGGGAGTTAGGACCACCCTTACCATACTTCAACTATTGCGTATTTGCATACCCTAATTGCTGCTTGTTATGCTACTTAAATTTGTTCTCAATTTTGGCAATATATTGATATGAAACTCCCAATGACGAGATGTATAGAAAATCCATTTTGGTTTAGATGTACCTGTGTAGAGCTGTTAAGCCCTAATGTTGGCTCATTACCCCTTAATTGGGGAATATTAGATTAATAATGCTATTTTATTTATGTCGGATTTAGGCCATTAGTTGTAATTTATATTAGTAATGTTATTTTAATTATGTCGGCTTTAGGCCATTATTTGTAATTATACCTCCTAGTCTCCTATATATACCAAGGAGACATTTTCATTTT
>ML795809.1:415094-449568 GCA_009831015.1 Picea engelmannii
TTCATGATCTTCTGCATGTGCCATGCTTGGTGAATGTCTCTCTGCAACTTGCGGTGAATGAAATTGCTTCCTCCTCGTCGGATAAGAACTTGGCTCCACAAGTTGACCTTCTCCTCTTGTGAGTTTCAACCTTGTGAGCATCAAAAACAAAACTTGCAAACAATCAAGTCTTCAAAACCAGTGCTCTGATACAAACTTGATCTAAAAAATGAAGAAGACTTGAAAAACTTGAATAATTATTGCAAGTGAAATGTTATGTGTTTAAAGCAACATGATCAATTTGCAACACATAAATTAAGGATTACTTATGCAAAATACACATAGACAACAGCATAAATAATGAACATTAGCACATAAACACAACAACTTGATAAAGGAGTTCACCCCTCTCCGGGCTACATCTCCTGGTCCAGCTTCCAATGGATCATTATTATTAAATTGCTCAAAGTGCTAAAAAACATGCCTTACAATGCTCAAAATGACAAACAGACTTCTCCAATGGCTTCCCAGCATCCCAAAACCCCTGTCTGGGCTCTTTCGGCACCTCAATCGGTCGAAAAATGAAGAAGTTAGCCTCCTTGAAGTCTCCCTCTTCAACTTTTTTATCTCTGGTTCTACAAATCGCACCCTTGCTTAGCAAACCTGGCTCACACGCTCATTTAAGCGTAAAAAATCAGTCCCGTACGCAACTGTGCACCGGTACAAACCATAGGACGGTTAAGGGTGCGCTAGCCCCTAACCACCTCGGCACTTGGGCACATGGCACATAGAACCTTGGGCTAGGTGAAATAGTAGTTTAAACTACCATAACCGTTGGAACCGCGCATTTTAAACCAAAACTCACGGGTTATGTTCCAACCCCGCGCACATACAAATATATAGTTTTAAACTTTGTTTTTGTTATTACATTCATCCGTGCGTATAAATATTACAACCGCACCATTCATATACGGTGGGCATATCAATGGTTATTACATTACATATATAATATATGATTTGCGTGAGGGTATTACAATATTAACACATGGTTATATGTGTTATGCTATGGAACCATGGGTCGGGGCTAAGCCCCGACCCGCCCCCTTTCCGTTCAAAACTACGACCAAAATTAAATGCATTATAATCCATATTCCTCACAAGGAATGAATGGCGGTAAGTTGGTTATCGAAGTTTGTATAAACACTATGTGGAAGAGAGGTCCGGGGGTCGAACCCCGCAACCTCCAATATTTTACATATAAACTCCTTAGTCAACCAGCGAGCGACACGTGGCACCCTTGGATTGGGCCACGTGTCCTCCTATTATAGGCCACCCAATGACACGTGTCAATACCGTATTCGCCAACAACCGACCAATGAAAATGTGCCACATCATCCAACTACCATGTCATCATGATGGTACGGCCCTGCCACATCACCGTACGGACTGTACGGACAGGTACAGTCAGCATCCAAAATTTTGCCTGTTTGGCTTGGCGGACAGATCGCGATAACTCCTTCATACAGACTCTGTTTGCAAAAGTAAATATACCGTCGGAATCAGGAAGACAAGACAGACGCAATGGCACTATTTCCGTCACATTACGAGCACTTTGAAAATTGAGCAAAATTTGATCCCCTGATCACACACTTGAGCTTATATACCCATTTTTTAACAACTCTTCAAATTGCATCCTTTCAATTCTAATGTTCCCATTCTGTAAGGTGTCTTGGACACCAGGGAAACTCTTGGCACCAAATCAATAGAGAAATCAATGTCTCTCTTTGGTGGAAGTTCTGAGATTTCTCCAAAAAACATCTTCAAAATCCATCAAGAGTGGATGGTCTTCAATACTTGGCATTTATCTCTAGATGCCTCTTCCATATGGGATGAAAAAATATGACATCCCTTTCTGAAACTCATTTTCAACTGCATGAATGGAATTTCTCTAACATCTACAACTCTTGGAATTCCTTGAACTTTGCATGCCTTCCCCACCTCATCAATACAAGTGATTGTCTTGTTGTAACAATCTAGGACAACATGATGTTTCTCTAATCAATCCATGTCAATTAGACAATCATATGAACCAAATGGTATGATGTTCACATCTACCCTTGTGTTGAGTCTATTCATGTCTATTGGACAGTCTTTAACCAACACATTGATTTTCCTCTTCGCCCCCATGGCTAACTAAACTAACCAATATTTGTCATCCTTACTTCTTTGTAAGTGAAATATTTCAACAATGTTAGAATTTATAGAACTATGGCTAGCACCAGATCAATGAAAATTGCAATGGGATGGTTATCAATCTTACCTTCCACTTCAATCATGGGGGATTGATATTCTTCTTGATTTTTTTCCAAGGATGCATAAATCCTTGGCATGTTTCCTCCCATGTCCTCCACTGTTCTATCCTCCTGAAAATTTTGGATAGTCCTCATTCTTTCACCTTTGTGAGGGAAGTCCCTATATAAGCGATTTCCCTTGCATCCCCAAGATTGTATAGGTTGTTTCCTTCACCTTTTACCAAATGAATATGCCATCCTAAGCTAATTTTGGGTTGAATGTCCTCATTGATTTTCTTGTGAGTTTCTCTTGAAAAAGGGTGGCTTAAAACCTTTCTATCTTTAATCTCTATTTCCTTTCAACTTGTCATTCCAATATTTTTGGAAAATTCACCTTCCTCTGCTCTAGTCATAAAGATGTCTTTCTCTCCTTATGGCCTCCTTCAAAGTCCTAGGCTTATCATAGTGTATATTGTGACTATATAAGGAGGGTAACCCACTCAAAAACATTTGTATTTTGACCATTTCATCTTTTATGAAGCCAACATACTTCAACAACTCAAATAACATCTTATTTTTAGAATGATGGAAATTTATTATATTGACATGTGGACCTACCTCTATGTGAACATTATGCACAATTATTGTTTATGTGATTAATGACAACTATTGTGTGATTTACTTATATCATGTATATTTAAATTAATATTTTGGTATGTGGATACCTATTTAGATTATATGTTGAAATGAATCAATATGTACCATGAACATGATAAATAAACTACCCGATTTACATTGTTTGTCAATTAGTAACATGGAAATCACATATAGGGAGTTATACAATAATGTGTAATTTTGTGTTTTAGCAAACTAACCTATAGGTTGAATGGGATAAGTTTCATGGATAAATTCCCCATGTAGATAGGTGATCACTCCATTGGATCTTCCCATGATTTGAGATAGATTGTAGGATAAACAACATCAAAGTACTCCACTATATCTAGTATATTTGATCCTAGTTTATGATATGAGAAGAAATAAGATTGGTTCAAATATGATTCCTCAGTGGTTTTACTTTTCTATTCCTAGCTGATGTATCTCCAAATATCCATCTCCAGCTCCCACAATCTTCTTCCCACTCATAATACAAAAACAAACACCAATCTCAAGCCTCTCCAAGAAATAGGAATTCCAAATATAGTTTATATCTAACATGATATACTCAAGGAAATAACATATCTATTATTTATAACTGAATACAATAGAAATGGAAGGGGAAAACCATGTAGATATATATTGATAAGTGGAGAAAATGATACATCAACCAAGTATTACCTTGAGTCTTGAATGATGCCTCTCCTATTTCTCCAACTCCTCCTTGACCCTCACAAGTAAGGGAAACTCAAATGTGAAGGTTGAAGGAAGAAGGCTTGTTGAAGCTCCTCTAAAAATCTATAGAATAAGTCTATTACGAATTCTTCCTCCCTGTTTCACTATCCTAATGAATTTCAAACTCTCTCCATTCTCCTATATTCTTGATTTGGCTTCTTCTTATAGGAATTTAGAAGATCTTGGATACAGGCTTCATGGAATGTGAATTAGGTGGATACAGGTCATGGATAGGATTGATGGCATGTCAACTCAGTAATTGCAAATCATAGATAGGCTTGATGGCAAGTGAACTAAGAAATTACATCTCATGCACCAATTACATGCTCAATTATGAGCTTTTTCCAACCTATTGTGTGATTTTTCTCTATTATGATCTTTTTTCTCAAGTTCTATGCTCAATTATGAGATTTTTCTAAATCACTATGAATTTTCTTTTCAAATGTGAGTTTTTTCTCAATTGTGAAATAATTCTTATTTCATAACTATGAAATTGTGACAAATAATTATTTCCTTGTGAAATAATTATGAGAATTTTAATTAATTATGTAATTTCAGCTTCACAACATCTAATAACATCCTTGCAAAACCTTTGTTGGAAAATAAAAGTATAACACTAAGTGATAACTAGATAATTGTGATACTAAAGTGACATAAATTTCATGGACATCAAAAGAGAAATGGTATGCTATGAAGAATTATTTTTTGATTTAATTATTGGTTCAATACATTTCTATTTCTATGATATGTGGGAAAGTGCAGGTTTTACAGGAAGAACAATTTCCCAAATTGGTTATTCAATGAAAAATCTCTAAGAACAAAAATAGCAAAACATTATGTTCAAGTATAGGGTGTTGAACCTAGTTCTATAAGAAGGGGTGGAGGTATTTCCCACCGTTTTACCTCTGAAACCTAGAGTTGTGGGAGGATTGTGTCAAGCCACTCTCCCCTGGACATGTGATTGCGACTACTAGTTTCCTACTTGGCAAGCTTGTTTTAGATAGTTGACACTTCCACTTACGGGTTATACATAGGGTTAGATCAATTTAGTTGATGCTCCAACATAGTCCAACATAGGAAATGAGAGGATCTAGGAGATGGAAGTAGGTTGGGGAGGAAGGGTGATTCATAGTAGTTAAGAATATTATTGGGAATTAGAAATGAAAAATTAGTTCCTTTTCTTTAAAGGGGATTAATTATATATTATATAAAATTGGCTTCTCTAGGGTGAGCAACAAAATCAAAATCCTGATTAAAACTGAGTATAGAGCTGAGAGATCAAGCTCTTCTGCTGGCCAAAATGGAAAACATATCATTTCGAGAGAAGTTTTCACAAAATGACTACAATATTTCCTTACAAACTTTCCTGACAAAAAAATTATTTTGAAGTACATCACTTGTTAGATGAGGAATTATCCTAAATCCACCGCCCTTCACTTTGCAGTGGAGAATCTTATTCTACCTCCATAGCAAAAGATTCATAGTTCATTTGACCAATCTTTGATTTTACTTAATGAGAGTTTGTAGGAAATTGATTAGCATATAAATACTATATAGGCCGTGATAGAAACATTTTTATTAAAGATTGACACTCTGCTTCTAGGATTTCAATTCTCTGGGTAAGGAGTTGTTCCACATTTTCAAGCTTGAAATTTAATTGTTTAATGGGTGATTGGTTTTCTTCAATGATATATTCATGACATCTTAAGATTTGATGAAACTCTCTCCAAGAGGACTCTATTAATATGCTAAAAAAGATACCCCAATTACTAATATATCCCGACCTCACACCCAAATTGCAGCCACTGATGAAGTTCTAGAATTGAGTAATGTTGGTACTTGCAAAGGAGGACCATAAGGAACCAATGATTTTGGTGTCAAAACTGATAGAGAGAGGAAAAATAAAATCTAGACCCTCGAACCATAGGGAACCAACAATTCCAATGTCAAGAATGATTAAGGGAGGAACCATAAAACCTAGACACTCCTTCTAGGGATCAGGACAAATAATTGAAAAGGAAATAACTATAGATACCTTTGAAAGTGTGAAAGTACTACCATACCAAGACTTGAGAGCCACATGATTCACATGGCATACTATAGGAGGCCTACACTTATGAAGAGGAATTTCATAACAAGGGAGCGAATAATTTCCAATACCTGAATCCCTAAAAGTATCGATACTTTTTGAGTTATTAACAATCACTATAGGGTATATAGCCAAGTTTAATATCCCAGACTACTGAGCGACACTGAAATTCACCCCAGAAAGGAAGAAAATATGGAAAGGAATAATTAAGCCACCATTAATTTTACTACCCCTAGAGAATGGGTTTTGGAGGAAACCAACCACAAAAGGAAAACAAGTTTCAATATTAACTTAATTAAAGGGAGACTCAAGAAACTGAGGAGGAATTGAAAAAATATAGAAAAACAATTTTCACCAACACTCCAAAATGAAATTGAGTGGGTTTAACTAGATAAAATGATAAATGATATGACATAGAGGAAAAACATACCATATAATTCCCAGACTGTCAACAATGATCTCCACCATGCACTGAGGAGGAATTGAAAAAATATAATAAAACCAATTGCACCAGCATTCCGGAAGGAAATTACATAATTTAACTAGAAAAATGGATAAAGGTTAGTCCATGAAGGGAAAACACACCATAGTAAACCTAGATTGTCGATGATGACCTCCACCATGCGCAATGGGAAAACCAAATTGCACTGAAAAAACCCTGAAGAATGAAGTCCCAAGAACTATCCATCACCTCATGATAATGGATCTCACACAAGTTGGTAGTAATGAAACAATTAATTTGGAGGAGATTATTAAAGGATGGACAAAAAAAAAATGCACTATCCAAAGTGTCATTTTCCATCCTTTAATTTTTTTTTTATTGAGACCCATTAGCTAAGGTAAGTGGAGGAAATATAAAACTCCATTTACTTCAATGACACCTTCAACCAAACAGTTTCCATGCTTAGCAAATTCATTTGCAATATAATTGTGCACTTGAAGAATATGAAAGGCTTTATAATTGAAATCATCAGGAAGGTTTATGATGGGTGATAAAACTCTAGGGAGGGATTTAGTCAAACTCTAGGGAGGGATTAAGTCTCTGGGATTGATTGATTGATTATGGCCTTGATCACAATCATGGAGTCTCCTAAGATAATGATCTTCTAGATACCATTGGCCTTAGCAAGCTTGAGAAATTTCTATAAGTCATAGGCCTCAACAAAGTTGTTTGTTACATTCCCAAGTCCCCATGAAAATTGAAGTAGAAAAATTCTTCTAGGATCATATATAGTCCCCCCCTCACTTTCCACCCTTGGAAATGGAAACTTAGTTCCTTATTGAGTCCCTTTTGTGTATTAAATGATCATTTAATTAATTTATGATGTTTTTGGTGTAATTTTCAGTTCATATTGGAGTATTGTGACTTAGTTAGTAACATTGTTGGAGGTTTTGTTTAAGGATTATTGTCTTACATGATTAGATGAGAGAGGAACCATAAAAACCATATGCTCGGACCATAGGGTACCGAAAATTCCGATGTCGAGACTGATAGAGTGAGGAACCATAAAACCCAGACACTCCTTCTAGGGAGTAGGCCAAATAATTTAAAAGGAAATAACTACAAGTCCCTTTGAAACTATGCAATTACTACCATATCAAGACTTGAGAGCCACATGATTTGTATGCTAGACTAAAGGAGGTTTACACTCATGAAAATTAATTTCATAACAAGGGAGCGAATCATTTTCAATACTCAAATTGTTGCAAGTATCAATATTTTCTGAGTTATTATAGATCACTACAAGGTAGATAACCAAGTTCAAGATCCCATACTACTGAGTGACATAAACATTCACCCCAGAAAGGAAGAAAAAAGGGAAAGGAAGAATGAATCCACCATTAATTTACTTACCCCTAGAGAATGGGTTTCAAAGGAAAACAACGACATAAGGAAAACTACTTTCGATATTAACCAAATTAAAGGGAGACCTGAAAAATCGAGGAGGAATTGCACAAATATAGTCAAATAAATTGCACCAACATTCCAAAAGAAAATTGAGGGGTTTTCACTAGATAAACTAATAAAGGGTATGCCATAGAGGGAAAAAATACCATAGAATTCCTATACTTTCAACGATGACCTCCACTATGCACTGAGGAGGAATTGCACAAATATAATCAAACCAATTGCACTAGCATTCCAAAAAGAAAATGAGGGGATTTAACTAGAAAAATGGATAAAGGTTAGGCCATCAAAGGAAAAAAAAACAACAGTAAAACTAGACTGTCAAAGAAGACCTCCAACATGCACATGGGGTGAAACAAACAACACTGAAAAAGAACTTTAAGAATGAAGTCCCAAGAACCAACCATCACCTCAAGATAGTGGTGCTCACACAAGTTGGCAGTAATGAAAAAATTAATTTGGAGGAGATTATTAAAGGGGGATGATTGAAAAAATGTGATATCCAAGGAGTCATTTTCCACCTTGTTGAGGGGTCTAAGATCCATTTATCTCAACAATAGGAACCAAAATCTCCTTATAGGTTGTTGGCACAGGGGCAGACCTAGAGTTCAATGCTTCAAAAACACACCAAAAAAACCCTAACTACCGGCCCTTTCGGCAATGCTTGCGAAGCAGGCGAAGTCTCACCCGAGGTAGAAGCAGGGAGGGTTATAGGACTCAGGGGTCTTTAACCAATCTAGGACATAGATCTGTGATAGCAAAACTTCATAGAGTATTCTATTAACACTACAAGATGATATTCATTAACTTATTAGCTTCATTAGCATTGCAAAACAAAACCCTAATATAGATCGGCGTAGTAACAATAAAGATTAAGTACCTCAACCACTTAGCACACAATGAAAAGTTAGATCTAACATTCATTCATCTTAAGTAAAGCACTAAGAATCAATATATCTCTCTAACAAACATAATAAGAAAAGTACTGAGCATATCCATAGCATAAACAACACAACACAAAGCCAACCAAAGACACAAGATATACGTGGTTCACCCTAGTGTGGGGCTACGTCCACCAACTACTTTGTCTTCTTTATTATTATTCTGAATCTCTTACATTCATCTACTCTTGTTCACTAAACCACAGAGCTAATCTTCGCAGAGGACAAGAAATCTGCACATTGAGCGCCAGATCCTCCTTCCCAAAACTAGGTCACGACACAAATCCCACTTCTCTATCAAGAACAAAGCCTTACATACACATTATATTGAACTAAGAAACCCAAAACTACTTTCACTTAGCCTTGCAAGATATTGACCTCTTCTACATTACATTCTAACTTATTTATACTTTTACATTTCCTTACAAAAATGCCCAAACATGGGTAAACCCATGGGCTAACATCCCATAACCTATTACAAAACCCTAATGAACCCCTTGTTGGTTCTACAAGTCTGCAAAACATGTGAGATATGTGATATCGGCTCCACCATGGTGCTCCATATTCGATCCTCGCGTTGAAGTCCAAAAGGTGGTCCAAACCTGACCAAGGTTTCCTCAAAAATTGGTCGAGGGCCAACAGGCCCCCAACACTCACCTATGAGTCATCTCGAGTCACTCAAGTATGGGAAATGTTGCTTTGAAGGCATAGAGATTCACTCGATCTTGACTTTCTTCTTCACCTGAGCCTCTTGATTAGCGAGCTTCTGGATCGTTTGCGCTATAACAAGCCCTTCCAGGCATTGTTCGACTGATGCAACCACTTGGTCTAGTTGCGAGCCTTGTCCTTCAATTTCTTCAAACACCTTGCAGGCTTCATCCTGCACAGGTTTCAGCCTCTATGTGACTTCCATTACTCTTCCCTGGATGGTAGTAATCTGTTGCTGGACTGTGCACTGTTCTTTTGATATTTGCATTCTCTCGACTGCAGTGAGTAGCTTCATCTGTGCATGCACAGTGAAGGCCTACTGTTGCGCCTCTTGTAATTGCGCTTCTAGTTTCTTCAACTCTGGATATTCTGCGAGGCATTCATAAGTCTGCGCACTTATATCACTCAATTGTTTGCACTCTGAGGCAAGGGCCCTTATCCTTATTATTGCATTCTTCGCGGCTTCCTCCCTCAGGTCACACACTTCTTGTGGGGTGCTCGGTACTACTTAGATCTCCAACTCCGTTATCCTTGATTGAAGCTGCTGGATGGTCTCAACAAGCTTCACCACTTGAACCTCGACTGACTCATGTTCCTCCTATTCCAAGCCTGGCATAGAGAGAAGTTCTTTATTCATTGCTTCTGTGACCACAATCTACTATGCAAGCAGCTAGTCCTTTTCTCTCTGTATCTTCACTTTGTCTTCCTCAAGCATCGCTCGAAACTCATCTTTTTCATTCTCATAGGCAGTTACACAGTACCGCACTAAGCGTAGTTTCTCTAAGACTTCCTCTTTCTCTTGCTTCAATGCTTCTATAGCCTTCTCCTTTTCTTCTTGGAATTTTTTAAGTCAGGCCTCAGTCACATCTGTAAGTCTTCCTAATTGGGCGGGCTCATCCCCCAATTCTGCAATCTGTGATGAGGAAGGCACAATGGGTACAACACAGACTAAATGAATAGTCTGTTGTATTTTCTTTAGTTCCTTCTCGACCCTTTCATACAACTCCTCCTTCTTCGCTCCATATCTCTGTAAGAGGTCCTCTAAAGCATCCTCCATGTCTTTGCGAACTAGACCGATGTCATCCTCTGTGATCATGGCCTCTAACTTGGGCTTACTAGTGTGGGTCTTCTTTCTTGTCGAAGGTTTATTTGGAGAAACCTTTCCATTCTGCAGTGTTATAGTAGGGGGATATTTCAACGATGTAGCTTCAGCTTCGCCTTGATTTTCTCCTTCATCCCCTCCTCCTTTTCCATCTACTTGGTATTATTCTCCTCCTCATCCTATGGGCGAGACAAATCCATTTCCTTCAGAGGCGATGTCCTCCTCATCAATCTCTATATTCTGGGCTTCCTCCTTTTTTCTTCTTCTTCTTTGCGTTGGACTATCCAGCATGCTCGAACCGGGTGACCAAGGGGCTTCCTATGATGTCGGGGTCAGAGAGTTTTACATCATCGACCAATATGAGGAACTCCTCCGACCATTCCTTCGTGATATGCTCCATGTCTTCATCTATCATCTTGTAATATGATTGCAACTCTTCCTTGCTCTCATATCTACGCTCAATGATATATATAAAATGTCGATCTGCATGGAACTTCGCAAAAGGATGGTACTAGTGCAAGGTGTGAGGTGTCATGCATGGAAATTCTTCAATGGAAACCTTTAGTTTCTGATAATAGGCATGGAACACAATTCTTGACTGCCATTTCTTCGACATTTCGTTGGTTTACCACAATATAGAAAACTTAGCGGCCAACAACTCCGATGGTCCTATCTCCAGGAAGGTAGCTCCTTCAAGCATTTTCCAAGCGACAAATGAAATCAACAAAAGCAACCAGCTGAAGTGGAACTCATATCCCTGATCCAAAGCTTTGTGACATTCTTTATCAAGCTCGTTGATGAGGTAACTTTCCCAATTCACCTGCATTCCCTCCATGCATTTTCCTGCGAGGTCCACCATGAACCCGGTGACCTGTGTGGGGCGATTCTTTATTATGATCTTGCCAGCTATGATTTGGCAAGAAAGGTGCACTGTGCCATCCTAGATAGAGGATACCTTGTCACCTCACTTTCCTTTTTCAACTTCTCCATATGCTTCCTTAATGTTCTCTGCCAGGGAGCGATCTAAGGCTTTCCCTGGATAAAATTGTTGAAGGTTAGGTCCCTTCATTCTTAATCCTATAATCAAGTGGATCAGCGTCGGATCCACAATAATCCACTGATCGAGCCACATGTATCCACCATGGTATCACAACAAGAGGATTTTAACGCAAGCGTTAACCTCCTGGTGTCGGCCAAAATGGGGAATCTTCATCATGTTCAGCACAATGGACTACGCTAGCTCCTTAATTCATGGTTGGGAGATAATGCGAGGCTTATTCCTAGTTGTCTTTTTCAGATATCAGTGGGGAGCTAGCATAGCATAGTTCTTTCTATCTCCAATGTTGAAGTCAATGTTCTTTAGTAGTGGGATCTGTCCCAACTGACTCCCAACTACGTGTATTCATTTCAGGATGTACGCAGTGATCAGAGTGTACTCGAAGTCCCGTGGGATGCTGTCGTGGTTAACTGCACCAGGTAAAAGCAGGATATAATATGGTAATATTGACGGGATCTGCTTCGCATTAGTCAAATCACTGCGATGCTTACCTCGCTACTCGGTCACGGGGTTGGTATAGCCCGAACGTCGTCTAGTCGAAGGGGAATCCTATAATCGCCTGGTCGACGATGCTTGTACTCCTTCAGACATAGATTTATTAGCCATAAACTTCTTAAGAACCTCCTCGATAGACTTCTCTAACTCAGTGCGTTCGCCCAACATTCTCACTATTAAATAGATAGGTCAGGGTAGGCGAACGGATAAGCGGGGTAGACAAACAAACCACAATATAGCAGTTTATGATAACACAACTTGACACATAAGCAATTCTCTGTTAGATCAGTTAATCACAGGTAGAAAAAAGTGGTCTTGGCGCAGCGACCGATGGGTTAAATAAGCGAGTGTCGTAACTGTTGGGCTCTAAATATGTTCTAATATAACCTCTATGCATTAGCTGAAGGTAGGCATTGGCACAATCATTTTACTTGTTGCCTATGTAGGTTCTTACCTTCCATTTTCAATACCTCATCCTCCAAAGATGCAACACCTGCAAAGGGAACAACAATCGTAACAAAAGGAACGAAAATTGTTCCATTGAAATGAATGACACTACCTGCAAAGGGAACAACAATCATAACAAGGGAATGACAATCGTTACGTTGGGCCAAACTAATGTTGTATTAATTGAGTTGTAGTACTTTCCCAACTATTTAATTTTTCAATCCAAGGTTCATAGACTTACGAAGCACATGCAAAGTATATGCACGACCGAAGTGGAATTAATCTAATCTAATGGTAAAGATGCAATTGAAATTGAATCATTAATCTAATGCAAGAAGATGAAACGAAGCTGAAACACACGACTTGGAATTGAAAAGCTACAACACACGACTGAAATGAAAATGCGTAAATGAATGTAACAACCCTGGTTAAATAGTTTCATAGGGTTTACTAAGTAGAGTTAATTAAATAATTAATTGTCTTAATGTGTATTAGTTAAGTAATGATTAACTATTAATAATAATATTTATTTATTTATTTATTGTTTAATAAATGTCGATTAATTAATTAAATGATTACTTAACACATTCAATGATTCGGGTAAATAATTAAAGGGCTTAATAACTTTAATTTAATCATTATGAAACTTTACGTATGCAGGGGGGGAAAGAAGCATTAAATGGTAGGATAAGGAAATAAATGGTAGGATAAGGTAATGAATGGAGGGATAAGGTGGGTGGCATTAAAGGAGGGTAGGGAGTCAGTGAATGAGGGGGATATATGAATGGGCAGAGGCTTACAAGAGGGTATTATGAAAATTTAGGGAGGAAGCATTATTTTGAGGGGAGGACTGTATTTCTTTGTTTTTTCCTGGTTTGGATATTTTCTGGTTTGGAGTTTGGGTGAACTGTTGTGGGGGGCACTAGGTTGCTGGGAGTTTTGGGCTCGGAGGCCAAGAATCCTCATGGAATCTTGGAGCTAGGGAGTCAGATAGACTTCTCCTAGCTGGTTGGGTGGTTAGTTGGTTTTGGGCAGGGTTTGGTCAGAGCATCAGGCAGAGATTGGACAGAGCAGTAGGGAGGACAACCAGATAAGCGAGAATTTAGCATCAAGCAAAGGTATTTTTATTTATGAATTTGTTGGGTTAAGTGGATGATTATGTAATTTATATTCATGCTATGGATAAATTTAGTTTCTGTTGAATATTAAATGCTTATATGATGATTAATGAATTATTTATGTGTTGAAATAAATTCTATGTTTAATTGTATGAAATTTTTTAGGCTTAATTAATTTAGGTCCCTACACTTGGTATCAGAGCCCTGGTTTAAAAACTTGGACCAGGGCCTACCCACCTACCCACCTACTCAAGAATCGTCTAGTAGACCAAGTTAAGGTCCAATGGGACAAGTATAGTCCAGGATATGCTACTTGGGAAGATGCTGAGACATTAAGACGAGACTATCCCTCACTTTTTTTACCACCTCGAGAATATGTTCTCGAAGGTTGGGTGTACGTAACACAACCTTTTGACTTAGACAACCAGGATTACCTGAGGCCTGCACTTTTATTTTCTATTCATAGTGAAACTATTAAATTATACACTTAAACTTTTAAGACGTGTGAACCTTTCTGAATGTTTAAATATATTTGGATAATGATGGATATGATGCGATATATTGCGAGAATCTAAATTTTATGAATGTTTAAATATTATTGATGATGATGGATATAATGTGATATACTATGTGAATGTAAATTTTATGAACATTTAAATGCTATTGATGATGATGGATATGCTGTGATATATTGTGTGAATGAGAATCGTGTGAAGGTTTAAATGCTATTAGAATGACGTTGGATATGATGCAATCTATTTTGTAAATGATAAGTTTATGAATATGTGTCATTAATTGAAGTATGGGATATTATGAGATCTATTTCTAACTTGAAAAATTTGATGTTAAGTTGGTACACGGATACCGAATTGAAATGATGGTTGTATGCAATTACATGATGATAATGCATATAAATGTATGAGTTTGTGTTACAGACTAATCTGCAGGTTATGGGCTATGAAATAGCCAAGGAATAATAATGATGAAAGTGAATGACATGACCACTAGCCGAGAAACAATATGGTATGAATCCTTGTATGTGAAATTATATTGGTTTGGATACATTGCTATGATATGTGGACTAGTGTAGGATTTCAGGTGATGAGACTGCCCAAAACCGAATAAACGATGAAAAAACTCCCAGCAACACGGTGCCACTGTGTATTCCATTGTAGGGTGTGGACCCTAGTTATGATTAGGAGGGGTGGAGGCATTTCCCACCGTGTATCCTCTGAAACCTGAAGTCATGGGAGGACGGTGTTAGCTCACGCTCCCCTTGTGACGATGACTGTCAGTTGCCTGTTGGGGAAGCTTGGTCAAGATAGTGACACTTACGCTTACAGGTTCTATTTGGAGTTAGGTCAATAGAGTTGACACTCCAAGATAGTCCAGCAGAGGAAGGATAGGAATGGAAGATGGAAGTAAGTTAGGGAGGAAGGATGGGTAGAAATAGTTGACAGTGTATGGAGATTTGTCTTATGGTGGAATTTATTGTTATTCCTTCTAAAAAGAAAATGTGTATATATATGAATATTCATAATTACGTAACTAAACCACAGTTGTCTAAATAAAAATTGTTGAACTAGATAATTGTAATTAAAGGATTTTGCAAACATTTGATTGGTTTATTGTCTTTTATAAAAGAATAGTCTTGTTGATTGGATTGGATGCATACATAAATTACTATAAGGGTGATAGTTGTTGATTATTAGTACATGCACGAGACTTGTATGTACTAGCTACACATGCATTTCTTGTACATGTACACTAGTATGTATGAGTTTTCTTGGCTTACTTACTAATAATGTTGGTTAATTGTTATGAATGTGTGAACCATGTTTCTTTTCCTTTGTATCATGAAATACCTTAACTTCGGGATGAAGTTTCCTGAAGGGTGGGTGTATGTAACAACCCTGGTTAAATAGTTACATAGGGTTTATTAAGTATAGTTAATTAAATAATTAACTGTCTTAATGTGTATTAGTTAAGTAATGACTAACTATTAATAATATTATTTATTTATTTATTTATTGTTTAATAAATGTCCATTAATTAATTAATTGATTACTTAACACATTCAATGATTTGGGTAAAGAATTAAAGGGCTTAATAACTTTAATTTAATCATTATGAAACTTTATGTATGCAGAGGGGAAAGAAGCATTAAATGGTAAGATAAGGAAATAAATGGTAGGATAAGGTAATGAATGGAGGGATAAGGTGGGTGGCATTAAAGGAGGGTAGGGAGTCGGTGAATGAGGGGGATATATGACTGGGTAGAGGTTTACGGGAGGGGATTATGAAAATTTAGGGAGGAAGCATTATTTTGAGGGAGGGACTGTATTTCCTGGTTTTTTCCTAGTTTGGATATTTTCTGGTTTGGAGTTTGGGTGAACTGTTGCAGGGCCCACCAGGTTGCTGGGAGTTTTGGGCTCGGGGGCCAGGAATCCTCACGGAATCCTAGAGCTAGGGAGTCAGATAGGCTGCTCCTAGCTGGCTGGGTGGTTAGTCAGTTTTGGGCAGGGTTTGGTCAGAGCATCAGGCAGAGATTGGACAGAGCAGTAGGGAGGACAACGAGATAAGCGAGAATTTAGCATCAGGCAGAGGTATTTTTATTTATGAATTTGTTGGGTTATGTGGATGATTATGCAATTTATTTTCATGCTGTGGATAAATTTAATTTCTAATGAATATTAAATGCTTATACAATGATTAATGAATTATTTATGCATTGAAAGAAATTCTATGTTTAATTGTATGAAATTTTTTAGGCTTAATTAATTTAGGTCCCTACAATGAAATTAACTCGAAATGGAAAATTGCGTCAACGGATAAACAACATTTGAAGAACAATAAGATGACACATGTGAGCTCACACTAACAGTAAAGCAATCTCAAATTACATTACAAGAATCAAATGACAAATCATGAAACAATAATGAAAACATGAATCAAACTAAGAATCGTTTTCTCCACAATCAAACTTATCTTTCAAATCCTAATGACTACTCCTCCTAATGACTACCCCCTCATGAAGACAGAGCACTCTCTTTTATACATGAAAGCCTTGAAGATAAGATAACCATCTCATAATTACAGATCCACTTTTCTCTCAACCAATTTCCCATTATTACAAAATATAATCCCTTGAAATCCTCACACATATCTCTCATATATCTTGGATAAGATATGCCAACCAAATCTCCATGATATTCTCCTTGGAATAGGATTGAATTGTCTCCTCAAATCTTGAAATGGTGGAGGAAGTATTCGATAAGTCTTTTTGAGTTAATCTTTCACATATTCCTACACATTACAAAGCTCACACATTTTTGAGATATATATGAAAACATGTCGATTTTTTAATATTTAATCACAAATTCCTTTTTAATACTAAAATGAATAAAGTGGAAAATAATAAGGTGAAACCCAAATATATTTATGAAAATGATATCATGAAAGGTTAATGGGGCAATGAAATTTGAAAAATGATGAAGGGAAAGGTGGATGAAAATACGACATTTCCGAGTCCCAACATACCCTTCAACTGAACTTGTTGCATGTTCGCATGCAACTGTGCATGGATCTTCTCAATAAATTTTGGCATCTGAATTTCAGCTTTGAGTGATGATAATGAATGTTTCCAGGATGGGATTTACATGAGTAACAGGTTACATTTTCTTATGGTTGGTTCTTGTGTGACAACCATGAATATAAATAATGTTGGTTCTTGTGTTAACAACATTCATTTCTTTATTTGTTCTCTTACTGTTATGATAATAATTTACCCATATACTTACTGGAAAAGATAAGCTATCAAGGTGCATAAGGAAACATCAGTGAGTATAAGAAAGCCCTTTTTCATATTTGTGAATCATGCCAATATGTATATCAATATTTATGAAGCAAAGTGCAACAAAGTATCGTTGGAAAAGAAATGTTGGTAAATGGTAAATGAGACGAAAAATGGAATGATGGTAGTGGGAAAAAGAAGCGATGGTAGTGAATAAATTCCCCTACCCCCCAACTGAATTGGTTGCATGTCTGCATGCAATGTGACATGAGTCATAGGAGTGAAAAGGAAAGGGATATTGGTGAGGGAATTTTTCAAATTGTTCCTTCCTAACTGTTGAGGAATTGCATGATTAAAGTTTAGAAAATAACATACCTCCACTTACCTAAAATGTTAATGAACTATGCAATAGGAATATGGCTGATGTGGCGGCTGGAGCATGGAAGATGTCACTGCTACAAAATCATGTGAAAGGTGACTGCTACTATAGCTGCGACTGCTATAACTGTTGGGGGGTCATGAAAAAGTGTATAGTCTTCACCCTCTACTAATCCCAATGGTACAATTCTAATCATGCGAATGAATGTGTCGATGTCAAGCATGAAAATAAGTCACTGGATTACCAGCCATTGATGAATGTCGTTAACCAATGCAAGACAAACTCACCATTGATGTAAATGAGTGCCAAGGTACTCGATTACATATTGCAAAGTGTGAATGAATGAGTTGATTTTGAGCCACTTGCAAGATCTAACAATCAAGGGACATTGATGTATTCCCATGATTGTCAGCGAGAGAAATTGCCATTAAGGCATGCAAGCCTCTAGGTACTCAAAATGGACTCTAGTCTATATCCCAGATAAGGTGCTGAGGTCGATGGGGAAAGACTTGTTGAAAGGTGGGCCTTAAGGAATCCCACATCAGTCAACGTGAGTTTTCACAAAAAAAAATTAGTAGGACTATAGGAAAGATCTTAGTAGCAACAATGTTTATGGCAAGGCAATGTAGTCATGGAAATGGAGCTGGATGATTTCATTCAGAAGGAAAAATGAATTGAAAAAGATAAAGAGATGTATGCGACTCAGAAAGATAGGCATGTGTGAAGCCATGATAGATAAGGAAATGGAAGATAGGCTTCAACACCGGGATGAAAAATGTTCTTTGAAGGAGAAAGACAAGGAAATAATTCATGACGCAAAATGGTTGTATGGATGGGTTTTGTTTAACAACAATCGTCATGATGTGTATAATGAGAATCAACTCCTTCAAGCTTGCAACAAGCATGTTTTTCAGAAAATTTTTGCGATTCTTGAAAATCATTCTGGCATGGAATGCGAGCATTTTCATTCCTGCAATCAAACTTAGTACTAATCCCGCCATAAAACTTGTGAGATCATCATAAAACAAAAAATGCGAGATTAAGTATGAATGCGAAAAAAAAGAGAGATAAAATGTGTTTTTTTACCTTTTGTTGTTGTGCGCTTATTTCATCGTTGATTGCTGCTTGAAGTGACTTAAGAAAAATAAATCATCGCAAGGCATAAACAAAACATGTTTGGAGATTATTGTTTTTAGGAAATGTTGAGATCCATTTGCAATTTTGATTTTTAGAATGTTTGATTTTTATAAAAAAAAAAAAAAAAATATTGGCAATAACACTTGTATGCAGTTGTACAGGGATCCAAATGTGCTCTTTGTGGATGCTTTCACTTAAAGAGTTTATGGAAACACTTCTATCATCACTATCTGAGTAGATACCACTACCTGTTTGACCACTTACAACACGAAGTAAAACCAGAACTATAACAAATAACAAGAATTTCTTTATCCATACATTTTTCATTTTCATAATAATTTTTTCTTTGTATGATTTTATTTATTTATTATTGTTTTTCTTAATAAAACAAATGAAATGTTTTTTTATGATTTTATAGTTTTTATTTTTTTTATTTTTTATTTTTTATTTACATATCAAAGGAAAATGCAAAAAGAAAAATAGAAATGATACTAACAAAAAAATGGAAAACAAAGCACCCAAAATTAGATTGTGCGTAGAAAGTGCATTAAATCGTTGAAAATATGGCATAAAGAGTGGCATGGATGGGGTTTGACCCCATAACCTTTTCCCATAAAATCAGATCTCCTAATCATTACGCCAAGTTCTATTACTGTGATATTGCATTCGATTTTTTTATTATTATTATTGTTTTTGTTGCAGGCTGCTACAGGGGTGTATTTGCAGTATGTAAAAATGAACATCAAATATGATTTTATCACAAATGACGAACTGAGTTGAGCTGAAGTTTTTCAGGTAGGTTCCTATGGTCCAAATTCTTCTACATGTCGAAAATCAGCAATACCCACATCATGGTTTTTTAGAGAAATGAAAAATGGTTGAAGGTGACTATATTGATTTTCTCGAAAACCATGTACTAAGTTGGCCTGAAATTTACTGGGTTTTATTATCATAACATAATTCACTTCCTTTCCAAAAACAATAAGAACCCAAATCCCAGTTTGTGAGATATATTCAGTTCAATTTCTACATTTTTTTTAATAGATTTTGTTTTTATTTGCATTTCTAAATAAATAAACTTAAAATGAGAAAACTAGTTTAAGACAAAGAAACATTTTTTTTAGTTTTAGTTTTAATTTTGTATTATTCCTAGATTTAAAAGAGAAATTTAAATAATTAAAGAAATAAATTTATATAGCAAATAGAGATAAATGATTCAAATTAAGGATGAAATTGATTAGGCATGTTTGCAAAACATTAATTTATTCATTCCTGAAAAATTTAAAGATATCCTACTTTCTGATCCTCGTAATCGCACAGAGTGCGGAGAAGAGCATACTTATTCTAAGTGAAAGAAAAAACTAAAAATGAAAGCATGTTTTTTTATTCGTTTACGCTACCTACTCTACACTAATTAAAAATTAGAGATTAGTTACGTGTAGTCAAAATTCCAGTGTAGTCATGCATGTAACATAAATAAGAATATGTCCTCTTTCAATTTCACAAATGACAATCGAAAATATACATAAACGTGCGAAATTAATTGTTGAAACTGTAAATTGAAAAAATAAAAAGAAAAACTAAATAAATCTAACCCCGTACTCACTTGAAACCGTCGTTCGATAAGGATTTTGTAGGCACGATTTGTCTCCTTCAGATCATACTGCAACTCCCTGTTGTCCTCCTCGACCTGCTGCTCGCATAATTTCTCTTCATTAAATATGCAAGATCCCTCGAATGTTGATGCCTCGTTCATTGCTGGAGGAGTAATTAAGCCCTCGACTGTTGTCAAGATCTCCTCTTTGTGAGAAGAGGAGATCCCGAACTTTGCAAGGATCTTAGTGAATTGTTCCAAGATTAAATTCATTATTAAGCCATCTTGTTAAAGATATTCTTACAATACCCAAAACAGAAGTCTAAATAAAAAAACTTAAAGAAAAACACTCTTGCTTAAACAAAAGCAAAAAAAATAATTACTCTTCACAGTTGTGGAAATTGAATGCTCTTGGTAGTTGGCAGGAAGAAAATGAGGAGTCTCCACTCAAGTAGCTGCTATGACCCCTTACCAACACATGTAGATCACACTTGCATAAATTAAACACTCTTGCATAAATTTAAATTCACACGTGCAGTAATTGAAACACTCTTTGCAGAAATTGAAATCACCCTTGCAGAAATTGAAACACTCTTTGTAGAAATTAAAATTCACACTTACATAGTTGGGAGGGAGAACATGAGGAGTCTCCACTCAAGTAGCTTCTATGACCCCTTACCAACACATCTAGATCACACTTGCATGAATTGAAATGAAAAAGAAACTAATACCTCAATCCATCGTTCTTTCCCAGCAACGACATCAAAATGTTGGGTTCTAAAGATGTCCTAATATAAACTCTATGCATCAGCCGAAGGTAGGCATTGGCACAAACATTTTACTTGTTTCCTACGTAGGTTATTACCTTTCATTTTCAATACCCCATCCTCCAGAGATGCAACACCTGCAAAGGGAACAAAAATCGTTACAAAAGGAACAACAGTTGTTCCATTCAAATGGATGACACTACCTGTAAAGGGAACACCAATCGTAACAAGGGAATGACAATCGTTACGTTGGGCTGAACTAATGTTGTATTAATTGAGTTGTAGTACTTACCCAACTATTTAATTTGTCAATCCGAGGTTCATAGAATTATGAAGCACATGCAAAGTATATGCATGATCGAAGTGGAATTAATCTAATCTAATGGTAAATCTACAACTGAAATTGAATCATTAATCTAACGTAAGAAGCTGAAACACACAACTTGGAATTGAATTTCTACAACACAGGACTGAAAGGAAACTTCATAAATGAAATTAACTTGAAATGGAAAATAGCGTCAAAGGATAAAAAAACATGTGAAGAGCAACAAGACGACACATGTGAGCTCACACTAACAGTAAAACAATTTCAAATTACATTACAAGAATCAAATGAAAAATCATGAAACAATAACAAAAACTTGAATCAAATTAAGAATCCCTTTCTCCACAATCAAACTTATCTTTCAAATTCTAATGACTACTCCTCCTAATGACTACCCCCTCATGAAGAGAGAGAACTCTCTTTTATACATGAAAGCCTTGAAGATAAGATAACCATCTCATAATTACATATCCACTTTTCTCTTAACCAATTTCCCATTATTTCAAAATATGATTCCTTAAAATCCTCACACATCTCTCATATATTTTGGATAAGAAATGTCAACCAAATCTCCATGATTTTCTCCTTGGAATAGGCTTGAATTATCTCCTCAAATCTTGAAATGGTGGAAGAAGTATTCGAGAAGTCTTTTTGAATTAATCCTTCACATATTCCTACACATTACAAAGCTCACACATTTTTGAGATATATATGAAACATGTCGATTATGTAATATTTAATCAAAAATTCATTTTTAATACTAAAATGAATAAAGTGGAAAATAATAAGCTGAAACCCAAATATATTTATGAAAATGATATCATGTAAGGTTAATGAGGTGATGAAATGTGAAGAATGATGAAGGGAAAGGTGGATGAAAATACGACATTTCTGAGTCCCAACAATAACAGATTCTTCCAACGGGAAGGCATGCTTCCATTAATATGAATATGTCTGTTATGGCGCAGTATCAACGTCCCAAGCGCGGTCCATACACCCATAAATGCAGTTCCTAGCCATTTGGGAGTGTCGTTCTAACAATCGGGGCACCTCTAATCGTCATACAAACTTTTCGGGGTGAAGTCCCATTCTGCCCAGTTCTGTTGTTCTGGCGAGGTTCAAGTCCTACAAACCTGACTCTTGTGAAGTCTTCCATCTATTCTCTGTAGCTTCCTGCAACTTTTCTAACTTGGCTTTCTTCTTATTGAGCTTCCTTTCCTTCTTTCCTGTGACCTGAGTCCCTCTAACTATTTCTGGAATCCTCTTTCCATTCTTATTCTTATCTTCTCCTAGCGTAGTGACTTCACACTACTAATTTGATCTCACAGGTTCTGAAGTTATTGTCCCTTCTCTTACTACTTCCTGGGTGGATATACTTCTTTCTTGTATGGATAGTGTTATCACTCCAGGTGTCCTTCTAGGTTGTAGCTCAAAGAAGCCTAGTAACTTAACTATTTTCTTAATTATTCTCTCAATCAGATCAAGTCAGATGACTAAATCAGACCTTCTCTCTCAAGACATGCATAAACATAACCAGATGACAAGGCTTTTAACTATCACTATTCATAGGGTTTGTAAATAAGTGAATGCATGGATAATTCTTACTATGCTAGCAGACTCACACATAAAGATACCTGAATGACCAGTCACAATGAGTAAATGATATTTGCAATTAAACTCATCAAAGAAAAGATAGGATGACAAACATAATAAACATGAATTAAACATCCATGTGAAAATATAGAATAGACAGGAAAATGTAAATCTGAACATGTAATTGCAAAAGAAGCTTGTATTAACTGATCTGCAAATGAGAAGTTTAAGTATAGAGTGTGAAAAAGTCCCCAAGGTCGAACCCTTATTTATTCAAAAGTGATAGGATTTATAGCCTTTACAAAACAATTTCAGATCCTATAGGAATGGATCTAATATACTAATAATAGCAATTAATACAAATACTTTACATAAAATTTGGATCTCGATCCCTTCCCAAAAAGTTAATGATCTTCAGTCTTCACATTCTTGACACCTGCAAAGGTCTTCAAGGTGGTGATGAGGTAGCTGGATACCCGCTTCAACACCTGTTGTTGATCTACAATCAAAATAGGATAACCTTAAACCCATTTTCCTTCATATCTTTCACAAATCTTTGAGGATATATGGAAAACTTTGATAAAACTGATATAGATAATTATATTAATAACCTCCTTTGGTCACTTGTCTTCAAAATTCATGCCTCGAGCTCAAAATTCATCTTTCTCATGTTTCTGCATTTTCAATGGTTTGCTGGACTAGGACAGGAATTAGCCACCAAAATTTTTGGGATTCAGTGGCTTATTTCACCTTTGTGAATTGTTTAAGCAACCGAAAGTGTAGGTTTTGACAAAAAAAAAAATCTTCAAAATCTGAAGTTGACTCTATCTACTTTGATGAACCTTCGTGTAAATTCTCATCCATTCCGGCTAAGACTTCGAGGTTTGAACGAGTAGTAGGTTTAGTAGTAATAAATTTTCTTTTAAATCTCAGAAACCTAACCCTCATAGAAAGTTTATAATTATGTTGGATTACCTTTTTCCTCTTTCTTTTCTCCTTCACATGAATGAGTGCCAATCTTTCAAAGGCATCTCTGGTCTCTACAAAATTTTGGGTTAATGTCTCCTACCTAGATTTTATAACTCTTTCTAACACTTCATACTCTGCAATTTTGTCTTTCAATTTCTGAATCTTGACTGATTTTCTTACTTTTTTCTTGGTGGATGATTCACCTTTATCAAGGATAGGAAATACTTATGTCTGTTATGCATTATCCAAGACTAGCTTCATGTCTTGATACACTGAAGTTTCTTCTGCCATAGGTTCAGACTCAGAATATGAGTAAGGCAAATTCATAATATTTGTTTGTTTGATATTACCTTCCTCTGCTGCTTCACTAAAAAACAATTTCTTCTTTGCCTTTTTATGCTTGGATGTAGATACTGGTTCCTCTGCTTGCATTGAAGTAATGGCCCTCCTTCTTCTTGAGCTATTCTGAGGTGTCAATGTCTTATTTTTGGATGTTTTTTTCTTATTTTCTGGATGAGTTTCTAGCTCAAATCCTCCCCAAGAGAGAAAATGCTCCCAGGTCTTTCCCATTCTCCTGAGCTCTTCCAAAACTATCAATTTTATAAGGCCAAAGTGGAACAATGTGTTCTTGATATTATCTGGTTCAGACTAGACCTTGTGAGACATTTTGGTAAGACTTCTAATATGGCAGGTTCAAAGGATTCTTTCCTGTGAAGTGACCCATCAGTCTAAAATGGTAGAGAATTACTCTGTCATACCTTCCCTCACAGGTGATATAAACCTGTATGGATTTAAGAAATTCTTGCCATTTCTTGTCAAGATGAGATGTTGGGATATCTTTCTTCCAGATGATGTCTTGAAACTGAGGTTTAAGATAGGGTATGGACTCAATATTCTTAGTGATGGTTGTTTTTAACCATTTTTCTCCTTCTCCTGGCATCTCTCTAGCAGCTGCAATGATGGATTCATCAATTTTCATCTCCAGTAGTCCAATTTTCACTTTGCATCCATCATAAGTCGTAACAAAATATTCTGTCACTCCCTGATGGTATCCCCGCAATTTCTGAATGTATCTGAAAACAACATGCATCTGTAAACATTTGATAGATTTCTGGATGAGATTCCAGATACTTAACATCGTCCAACTCTTTCCTAAGGGGAAAACCTCCTCAACTCATCTACAAATTCTATTAGTAACTGTAATCAACAAAAAAATAAATCTGAAAGGGGAGACTCACACCTATGAAGGATAATACTGATATTAGGCAGAGGAAAGATCTACATGTGTTAAAATGGTGGAAAGTCAAACCCTTAAAGGATATCTTGTGTCGAAAGGTTTAAATTGTAATGATTACAATGAACTTGATGGTGATATATATCTGATAGAATGTATGATGAATGCAATGATGATGAGGGCATTTGTTAGAAGTGACAGGGTTTCAAATTTAACACGGGGATTTTATATCTTTTGGTAATGATAAGTCCAAATATGGAGGTTTAGCTCGTGTCAACATGTTATTTCCATTTCAAGCCGCTTACCAAAAAATAATGAAACATGTACCTTTTACCATTTCGAGATGTAGAATATGCACTAGCCAAAAATATTTCTCTGCGATTATGGGGGCTAAGTGCGCCTTGTACTTGTCTTTTAAGCCACCGAAAGGGAACAACTTTCGGGGACTTACATCTTGCTAGAACTTAACCGTTAGCCACCAAAAATCAATTCTTGGATTTTCTTACATTCAAATGATAGACTCAATTATTCTTTGGAATAATAAGACTAACACCTATATTTAAGACTTCAAACTCAAAAATTATTAGTATCACCTCCAAATAGTGAGCATCCTATCACCTAAGACTCAAAATTTACAATTTTATTCTAGGAGATAACGTATAGGTCCTTCAAACCTTCTTGCGTTCTTTCGACAACTACTTCTCTTGCCCTATGTTGCTTTGATTTATCTTCTTGTTATTATGTTAGTCGGTCTATTTTTCTAGCTATGAAATCCCTTAGTTCTTGCTTTTTCTTTTATGTAGCTTCCTCCTCTATTTTCCTTCTAATATGATCCTTCTCAATCCAAGTCTTTCCTAACAAGAGTGGGAAAGGGGAGTTGTTCTCAACAAACTTAATGACTTCAAATTCCTCTTCAGTCGATATTCCATGAACAATAATAGGTACATTAGTAACTCTTCCACATAGGGTTATCATATTTCCTTTAAACAATCCTATTATTCCCAATGAAGGTACCACTGTAGGATTTCCCGAAATTTCCCAAGTTTCTTCTGTCATAATATTCACTTGTGTTTCTTCATCCAAGAGACAGTCTATGTCGAAGTCTTCTATTCTTTTACTTATGCATTGTTTTACTTTCAGGATCTATGGTAAGCTAACTTCTTTGTGATCATCCATCATTTTTTTCAACTGTTCTAATGTAGTATGAAATTTCTCTGATTCGTTCTCTTTATGATTCTCTAACATGATATTAGTCTCTTGATAGTTTTCTTGTCTCATGTTGATCCTTTGAACTTTAGCAATCATGTTTGTACAATCCTCAACCTCATGACCAACAACTTTACAACAAAGACAAATAAGACCTATACCAGGGCATTCCTTAGCAAGATGTCCCAGTCTTCTACAGTTATAACATTGTGTCAATCCTTTCTTTCTCTTAAATGTTCCCAAACCTCTTCTTTACTTCACATTGGGATCATAGTGTTGGACCTGCAATATGCAAAGATTCTTTCTAGGTTCCTGCATCCACTTATTAGTCCAAAAATTCTCCCTATGCATAGGAATAACATATCTTTCTTCATTTCTATTGTCTTTAATTAGATCAACTCTTTCTTCCAACTGCACCGTAGCTTTCAGACTAGGACATAATCTATTAAATATACTTAAATTCATACTTTTGAAACACCAATTTTCACTTATCTTACTCTTATCAAAGAACACATCTTTACCTCTTTTAATATCTTACCTCTTTTCTTTAGATCGGATTTCTCTCTTAGCACAAAGCTTAGTAAGTCAACTAGAATACTGCGCACTACAAAAACAGATCTATGCACAAATCTTCTCTTTTTTCAGTTCCCAACAATCACATTTTTAGGTCCCGACAATGGAACCATTTGTTGGCACAGTGGCATACCTAGGGTTCAATGCTTCAACAATGCACCAAAAAAACCCTAACTACCGACCCTTTCGACAATGCCTGTGAAGCAGGTGAAGTCTCACTGAAGGTAGAAGCAGTGAGGGTTACAAGACTCAAGTGTCTGTAACCAAGCTGGGACACAGATCTATGATAGCAACACTTCACAGAGTATTCTATTAACACTACAAGATGATATTCATTAACTTATTAGCTTCATTAACATCCTAGAACAAAACCCTAATATAGATCGATGCAGTAACAATAAATATTAAGTACCTCAACCATTTAGCACACAACACAGAGTTAGATCTAACATTCATTCATCTTAAGTAATGCACTAAGCATCAACAAATCTATCTAACAAACATAATAAACAAAGTACCAAGCATATCCATAGCATAAAAAACACAGCACAAAGCCAACCAAAGACACAAGATATATGTGGTTCACCCTAGTGTGGGGCTATGTCCACCAACTGCTTCGTCTTCTTTATTATTCTTATGAATCTCTTACATTCATCTGCTCCCGTGCACTAAGCCACAGAGAAAAGCTTCGCAGATGATAAGATATCTACGCACTGAGCGCCGGATCCTCCTTCCCAAAACTAGGTCATGACACAAAGCCCACTTCTCTATCAAGCACATAGCCTTACATACACATTTTGTTGCACTAATCAACCCCGAACTACTTGCACTTAGCCTTGCAAGCTATTGACCTCTTCTACATTACATTCTAACTTATTTATACTTTTATATTTCCTTACAAAAAGGCCTAAACATGGGTAAACCCATGGGATGACATCCCATAACCCATTACAAAATCCTAGTGAACCCCTTGCTGGGTGCACAAGTACGCAAAACAAGTGAGATCCGTACTGATCTCGTATTCACCATGGAGCTCCATCTTCGATCCTCGCATCGAAGTCCAAAATGTGGTCCAAATTTGACCAAGGTTTCCTCAAAACTTTGTCGAGGGCCAACAAAGGCCCAATTATACTGTGAAGATTTTGATGGTGGAATGGTTCTCCAGAACTTTCGGTCTAGCTAATTTATCGATGGGATTTACTTGGTGATTGACAAGATGTATTTCTATGAAATTTCCTCCTTCAGATTAAATGTTTTTTTTTTTTCTTTTCTTTTATTAGATGAGTTTGATATAAAATGAGATGTGTTGGTATAAACCAATTGATAGAAAGGATTCTTAACTACTGAAAAAGGCTGAGCTTGGGATAACCCTCGGGCTCAAGCATGCAGACAAAGATATTCACACCTATTACAATCCTAGTACTAATACGTTAACTTGTTGGTATTTAAACATTGACTGAGATACAATTATCTTAAGAAAAATATACATGTAATAAGATGATTGCAAGAAAAATAGTTTCCTTAGCTCTACCATTAATCACACATTAACACAACGATTTAATTTCCATCATTAAGAACAAAATAACTGCAAAAAATATTTAAACAAATAACTTATCAATAGATTCAGAAACTCTTACTCGTTACAACATCAATTACTGAAATAAAAGTTGGAAGTAATTCCTCCTCAATCCAATCACATAATGTCTTTGATGAAAAAACAAAATTTTGTCTCTCATCCTAAACATGACTTCTCAATTAAGGTTGTTTAGAAATAGTTCTTTACAATTATCCAAAAGAGGGTTTCTTCCCAAAACCATCAACCTATTCTAAAAGGTCAATCCTTTTATTTATAAAGAACCACTAACTAAAAATAGCTGCTACAAGTTTAAGTTAAGTAAAAAAAAATAGTGCCATGTGGCACTTGATCTCTTTGTTCTCTGGAAATCATCTCATGGTTCTACTGGAGTGTATGCCTCTTCTCATATTCTGACCATTTGATGAAGAGATCCTCGAACGTGTTATCATACGTGAACATGTGCTGATCCATTAGGGATGAAATGATTTATTTCACTTCTACTGACTGTTCTCTATATTTGATGACCTTGGCACTCAACCGTTGCAGAACTACATGAGCCTTGATCAGATGTTCCATAAAATGTTGTATTTGACCTAGTGCCATGATTTCCACCTGTGCGATCTCCACTACCCATGCTGAGTCTTGTTCTGCATGTCGCTTGACTATGTCATGCAGGTCGACAAAGTCTTCAGGTGAGATGAATTCTGGGAGGCCAATGCCTTTCATCTCTTGATTGATATTTTCCTAGCCTTTTTCGCACTCGGTCCACTTTTTTTGTATCTCTCGTTGAGGTTCCTGGGCCATACTTACCCATTATTCAACTGCTTTCTTGATCCAAGAGATGTTTTTATCCCTTAGCACTTGAATACCATGCTCCTCTGTGTCTGGGCCCTTTCACACGACACTGATGTAGTCATTTCTTTCCACTGCTTAGTATTTTTTTTCATACCATATCTCCATGTCCTTGTAGGTTTCCAGTGCCATAAGGATATCTTCTTGGAAATCAGCTATAACTACAGTGAAAATATTTATTTTTCTTGTGAACTTTGCATAAGAATATTGGAACTCACTCTTAAGAAACACTGTGGCTTGCGTCGCGTCTTGATAGTATTTTTCCAAATGGCGTAGATGATCTATCTCCTTTAGTGCAGTGGATAGTTCCTTTTCATCTCTCCTTGCTCGATCCAACATGGCATCAATGATAGCCATCCCTGCATCGATGAGCTCACATGTCTTTGCATGTTCTGTATTGAGCATATTCTACTCAGTGGTAATGAGAATTGAGCTATCTAGCGTGATTCTTCTCTTTTTGGTGGTCTTTTTCATGATAGATTTCCTCTTCCTGTCATAAGTGATCACCTGTATATCGACGACCTCATCAACAGGATCAGGGATTTCTTGTTCTCCCTAGATTAGAGTGCTTCCCAGGCTCCATGTTGTGTGTATTTGTTCAAGGACTGGTTCCCGCACTTATTTCATATGCTCCGATGGATCGACCACCATTTAGTGTTTATCGAATGGAAAGGTATCAACCAAAAGTAAAGAGTCAGTGATAGTTTCAATACTTACTTGGTGATTGGATTTTGAAGTGTCGATCTCTTGCTGTTACACTTCCCCTTTTTGTCCACATGATCCTAGCTCCTCTCTGAAGCTGCCTTTCGGGGTCCCTAATAGGTCGAGAAAATTAGTGTCTAAGACACTTTTGGCCTCATGGTCACCCTGTGGAGGGTTTTTAACTGATGCATCGAGACTTGGAGAAGATGTTTTATTAGGTTCCTTATCCTATGTAATTGGTATCAGAGTTACTAGTGAGATCTCAGAACTCTCCTCATCATCATAGATGGTTATTAGATCAAACAAGGGATTTGGAACACCTATTTCACATGGTGTTCTTGGACTTTCAAACTGGGTTGGAATGATCATCGATGATCTAATCTATGGGGATGGAACTATAGGGTTTTCCAGACTGGTGTTTTCCTCCAGTTGTATTGACTCTGAGCCATTTGGCTCCTCTTTGATTGTAATTGGTTTTTCTGAGGGGATCCTCATCATTTCTATGATTTGAGGATCGTTCTCTAGCTGGTCAATGACTCTTTGGGATCCTTCTAGTAATGAAAACCCTCTCCTTTGTGACTCTATGGTTTCTGCTGCTCTGATTTCTTCTCTAACCCTCAGAGCTTCTTGAGCCAACTACTCTATTTTTTCAACCTACTAATCCATGCTCATAGCTTTGAACTTGGTCATGTTCGGATTAGCTTTCCTTTTTAATACCTCCTCCCAATCATAAGCACATTTTGTAAAAATATCATCTTCAAACTTGTCATGCGCATATGGCCAACATGAAGAGACTTGTGAAGCATGTTGGACTACAAGGCCTTTAGGTTCATGCTTGTGAAACCAACTTGTCGAGAGCCTATATTCCAGCTAACTCAAACCCTCTTGTTTATCTTGAGCCATGTCCTTCACTATATAAAACCCAACATGGAAACCATAGGGTATAAATGTTTGTTTCTTGTCCTTCACCAAAGTGGCATTATAACCCTGTAGGATAGTCTGAGAACAAATTTATCCTATGATGAGTTGGTATGGGACATGAGAAAGGAGAAAATGTGGTGCTCCGATGGCCTCAAATACCCTGATATAGGTTGTGTGTTCATCTAGATACCAGTGGCCTACTTTCGATATAATTTTATTGGCCACTACAAACAACCTTGGGAATTCCTTTTTAAATATAATGAAATAAATCTTGGCGATGAATTCATCGTAAATAAGGGCATAATACATTTTGTACCTTTTCTCCCATAGGATGTTGAAGTAGACATGAACTAGAAGTTATACAATGTGCCAGCTTAAATTCATACCGACGAAGATATTCCTTGTGAAAATTACATCTAGTAGGTATGAGGCCATGTGAAAAGCGAGAGATTCTCCTTCTTTCGATGTCTGATCCTGCAATAAATTGGTGCTCAATTCATTGGAGATGATTTCTCCCCAGTTGAAACTACTCCCCGAAATAGCCACATTGTACACCAGGGGAATCCATGCCTTCGAGAACTTGGCACAGTCCTTTTCCCTGTATAATCGACAGATAAGAGCCATCAAGTAGATATATGGCTCCCTCAGGTTCACTGTCCCATACCATCCATTGATCCGGTTTGTAAATTTCTTACCCTCCTTCCACCATGAGGCCATCAATCCGCTGGTGTCATGGAATTCATATAATTTCACCATGAAGTCTGCGTTCAATCGCTCCTTTGAGTCCCTGATCTTGTAATACTTTTGGACCTCTATCGGGAGAAAAACTCTGACACATTCACCATTCTCATCATTAATGAGGCACTTATGTGTGTCTACATGATCAATTTTCCAACTCAGAGTCTCAATGAAGGTTAAGCCTGGAGTTCGACAGGCTACCATGTGCAAGCATGGCTATCGAATGTTCGGGAAAACTTGGTTGTCGAGTGCCCTTACATCTGGTTCGTTGTGTGGGGTAAATTCCAGGTAATCCTCCCAATTGATTCTATTGAATAGATCTCCCCAGTGTGGGAGAATTATTTTATATCCAATGGTCACTTCTTTATCACCAAAATCCGAGGGTTGAATGAATTCCTTCTTCGTCAAAGTTTTAATGACTAGTTCCACCTTGGGAGTGTATTCCAACTGCCTTGCAGTGATGGGAGAAGAAACTTCACCAATATATACCTCCTTTAACTTAGGTTCCCTCGGTGAGTGTCTGGTCATTTTATTACTTGGAGGCATTTTTCCCTCTTCTGCCAGCTTAACCTAGTTTTGATAGTCTAAAAATCAAACGCAACTCTTGAGACACTCTCTTTGCTTCTTCGACTGCTCTGGAAATGGAAACTTGTGTGTAGAATGGAGGTGGAGGTGTTCGAATTTTTATTAGTGATTTAGATAGAAATCATACTTGCCTTGTCGCATTAGTTATTCAATTCAGGATATGAGTGCAGTTCTACAAAATCTGTTGCCACATCTTGATTATTTTTGAAATTAAATTTGATCGTAGGTTGGCAGCACGAGCGCGGGATATAATGTGGTCTATCGACGATTTAAAATTCCCGTTGTTCAATCGACGCATGTGTTAGCAATGTATGTGGAGAGAAACTTTAACTAGCCTATTAAATTGCATAATTCGATCATATCTCATGCTGAAAACATCCCATCATTTTGCTAATCTAACTGGTGGATTGGGAGTCAGGGCTTCTCTTTAAACACTGTTCGTTGATATCTCCTGGAAAAAACTTTGACACCAATCCATCTTTCCATACATAGATGACGTGGGAATGCTGACTTAGAATTTTGACTACGACACAGGAAAACCTAAGGTGACTTGGGATGCAACTAGGACGTACGAAATGCCTATGTGGAAAAGACACATGGCGCTTGAAACTGGTGTCTTCATTTAATCATGTGATTCAAAATCGGGGACTTCCCCTTAGATAATCGTTTTAACAAAAGATCCTACGCTTCCAATGCCGAAAAAGTATCAAGGATCGATGATCGACGATAAGCTTAAGCAAGTGCTCTCGGATTAACCCCCTAGAAACTTTTCGATGCCTAAAGTACATCCGGAGTCGATGATTGACAATGTGTCCATGCTTAAATTTTCAATGATTTAACCCTTTGAGATTTCATCAACCCTGAACAAACACATCCATCATCAGCTATCGAGGGTTTATCATGGCTCCTATCAATGTTTATCCCTCTTGTATTTTGTTGACACCGATGGGAAATCGACTAACTCCTGAATCTTCTTGGAGAATAACTAGCACAAATTTACTTCACCTCTTACCGATGTTGATGATACATTGACGATCAACGATTATTATTACTGTGTGGTCATTTTATCTGCTTGTATTTTGCCGACGTTGAACATAGGCGCACTAGTTAGAATTTTAGATGTAGATTCTTAGTTAGAATGCCAAGTTCTTTCAGACACAAATGTTTTCACATTGACAGGTTCAAACAAATCCACTTTGATTGATGAAAAGACATGAAAAAAAAATTAGCAATCCTTCCACAGTGGACTCAATTTATACAACAAAACAAAAGAAAACAAGTGGTACCTGTTAGCACTTATTCTTACAAGGGAATTTTTTTCCTTTGAAGTTGGCCATTGGGTGACCAAATGCGAGAAAAAGGGTTTAAAAACCCACCATATGCATTTTTATCCAAAGTCGGGGCGTGATTATTCAAAGGCATGCACATACCTGGTCAAAAAAAATCCATCAAGCAGAGGCTCAGTCTCAGCCATCGGATCCATCAGATAAATTAGATCAGCAGCCATTGAGTGATCAAGATTATAGAGTTGTGAAAATTTTAGCATCAGACCAAGGCCTGGTGTTAGGGTCCTATAATCACAGGTAACTCAATTCTTCAGCTGCATTTTGGTGTTGCCCCCGTGATGAAGACATTTGTCTTGCTGGTCTCTCGGTTGTTTTCTTTTTCCCCTCCATCCATTTTGCCCGATCCTCAATCACCCTGCTGCATCCTTCATCCACCGTTGCGCCACTCACTCCCTTTGCCCATTTGTCCCGTTGGCTACTTCTTGTCCGCCTCCCCTCCATGAATAAACAAACTTAGGCTAAAAAGAAAAATAAGTTAATAATGTTAGCAATAAAATAAGTTAATTAGATTAATTAATAATTTTAGATTAATTAAAATATGTTAGACTAGTTAATAATCAATCAATTAATTAATAATTAAGTTAGTTGTTAATAATTAGGTTAGTTTGTTAGAATAAACATTAATAAAAAATAATAATAAAAACAATATAATAATATTA
>ML795809.1:459954-483058 GCA_009831015.1 Picea engelmannii
ATTTGTTTACCATTAAATGTCCCACTCAATACCACTCTTCTCTTTCTAAGTGAAAGGAAATTAAAAAAATTCTAAGGCCTAATCTATGTGCAACATTTTTTACAAATTTATGTGTCCCTTTAAGTTTTTTATAAAACAATAAATATATATAAGGGGTAAAAGAGACTTCTCTTCCTTGGAAAGAGGTCCTTTTTAGTACAAATGGATGATTAGAGAGGAAGTCATGCATGGAATGCGACCTATCAATGTTATAATACTTTTGGAGTTATTGATGGATAGAATTATGTGCGCTCCCATTTAAGAAAATCCTATCATCTATGATGAACTTGTTTGAAGGGTCCTTTCATAATCAATGAATTAGTAATAAATAGTCCACAATGGAAGTGGTAGAGAAAATATTAATATATCCTGAGCTTGATAGAAGTGGTGGTCAGGATCAACACATATGAACTTTTTGGTGAAATTTCATCAAAACTGATAGAGGGATATGCAAGAGTATACAGTGAGAACCTTGACAAGCATAAACCCTAATGTTTGCAACATTGTCTAAAGGATGGACAAATTATGTTTCTTTTTCCAAATATGTAAAATGAGTATATTATAGTTTAACGAATACATTTTCCTATTATTATATATGGTTTTATACTTTATCAAGAAATTTGCCAAAACATTACAAGGTTTTATAGTTAGTGAAATATTCGCCAAGATTTTACAAGATTATATAAGTGACTAAAAGATTCGCCAAAAAATTATATATACATATTATATAATTGATAAAATAGCCTTCAATTTTTCCTATGTATCATGGAGATTCACCCATTTATTATACATATAAATTTAGGGGTGGTTCTTAAAATCACCCCTGGTGTCACTGATTGGGAGAAATCAATGACTGAGCGTACCCCTATTTTCAAGAAATTCAACCAAATTTGCAGTTCCAGATTTTTGGGGATTTTATGCTATTCTTGGCCGAGGCGGTTAAATCCGACTTACACAACTTGTTAGGAGATCTCTCCTATTTATTGAGATGATTTTAATGTAAAAGGCGGTTGATCAGTCAAGAGACCATGATTTAGTTTTTGTAAACAACTCATAGAGCCTCCCGTATTTTTCATCAATTCAATAATACAGTCGCAGTAGTTACAGGATTCTTGTGTCAAATTCATTGGTGATTTTTTTTCTCATTTTGATTTTGTTTTCATCTATTATCATATATGTTTTTCTTCTCCATTGTTTCAAAGAGATTTAAGATCAATATTTGTGTAAAAACACCCTATTCTGAGTTTAAAGCAATGTCAATGTTTTTCGAGTAAAAGTTAAATGTAGAATTCTTTACTGCTTTGTATTTAATTTGACCTCTTAACATTTTCCCCCCTCTACCATACCCCAAGCTTACGAAGAATCCAGTGATTTTCCTACCTTTCCCTGTAAGGTTGTCTATAGGATTTGTTTTTGATTAAATCTCATATTGTGACTCCATTGCCCATGGTTCCTCTTCTCTGCACCTATCCAACTCAAAAACATATTTTATTCTCCATAGCTAGCCTAATATCTATTCAAACAAATCTATATCACACAGAGAGATCCCTCTCTGAGTCTCGAAGGGCTAGATCCCTGAATCGAAGCGGTTTTGATGTTGTCTCTGTGAATGCCTCCACAACCTTGGGCAAATTATAGAGTGATAACACCTGGAATCGTGATATCTGGGCCATTCATTTCAGAGGGACATGTGGCACACGATCAACATAGTCATGATTTCGTGAATCGAGAGGTCGAGAGTCGATCACATCAAAGACTCGCAAAATGAGAAATCGTGAAAATATCGCAGTCATTGATCAAGGGAGAGATCTAGACCATTGGGTCGTATTTTTGCGATTTCGTGAGTCAGGAAAGTAGGAGGGCGAGTCATGAAAACTCGCGACATGCAAAATATGAAATAATAAGGGTCGTCCATTCCAGAGGATGTGTGGCGTAGGATCCGGGCCAAAGAAAATTATTCCCAGGAGTGTCGATGGTATGTGGTCCCATAAAGACAATTTGATCTGGGTTATCCAAAGCAGAGGGACACATGGCAGTAGATAATGTGAAATCGTGATTTTTCATATCAAAGGTTTGAGCATGGAGTACAACGCAAACTCCTGACACGTGAAATAGCATAGCGCTCAAAGTTTGGGCCCATGGTCATAGCTCGTAGCCCTATGGTGTGTGGGTCCAGGAAAAAGATTAGCACCTGTCGCGTAGAGCTAGTGATGTGGGGTCTTCAGGGAAGCAATCTTGGCCGTCAATTTTAGAGCAGATCCGACCATCGATCTGAATATGACCATTTCATGATTTTGGGCATCGCGATGTTGTGAATCAAGGGGAGTGAGAACTCCCGATATGCGAAATCCCAAAATTTTATAGGGGATAAGCGCAGGCTCATGGCTCGAGGTCATGTGGAATGGTGGAGAAGAGATGTGCCAAGGGGAGAAATTGTCTGTATTGATTGCATAAGGAGAGAAGTGGGGCTCGAGGCATTGAGATTAATTTGTCAAAGTCATGGGCACCACCTAGAGCATTCATGGATGTTAGGGCTCATCCCAATCCCAATGAAGACAGTTAATGAAAGTGGGGGATGGTGGTTGAAACCTCATTTCATCACATAAATTGAAATCATGAAAGGATGGTCATGGCGGCTAGTTGACAACCCATAACTCCTTTGTAAATGGGTTTTCCTGCAAAGCCCATACTATTTTAATTTCGCATCTGATAGAGGAAGACAAGTGTAGTCTGACAATAGAAGGAGGAGATGAAAATATTTGAATGCAGTAGTTCGTTCGTGTCCCTGGGGGTCATTAGAAGTTCTGAGTATATCTATTCAGTTTTATTTTATTATGGTCGATGGTTGGGCTAAGATCTCGTATTGTACATTTTTTATGGAGCACTAGTTTCTATGGTTATGTATCTATATTTGGGACTTCTTGTTTAATGAAAGTCAAATTATTTTAATATCTTTGTAAACAGATGTGTTAAAACACTCGGAATCGGAGGATCCATTCGAGGGTATTTGTGTTGTTGTGATGTATGTTTGATCATAGGAATATTATCACCCATTTTAAGAAGTTTCATGTGTTATCTTCTCCCTCTTACACTGAGTAGCTCAGAATTGGAGGATCCAGTCGAGTTGTTATGGTAGTATTGTGATGTAGGTTTGATCACTTTGTTTTTGTGACTGTGTCATCTTGGCACATTTCAGGGTCTTGTTTTTCTTCTCCAAGCTACTGGAAGACCTGATGCCCATAGAAGTCTTGTCCACCATTCTCACCAAGTCTTGCCTCTGCTCATTTTAAACTCAACTACTTGACTGAAGTTAGGTCAAGACCTCGCCTACTCGTGCAAGTCTGGCCTAGTTTTATGAGTTAAAGTGATATTCTCCTGGGTTTGTGCCCATTCGACCACCCCAATTTATTATTGTGACATATAAAAATGATGGGTACTAGGCTTACCTTTGCCACAATCCAGAGGTGACTTCTGGTGCTAACATTTCTGACGCCATTATCGGGGACGAAGTTGAAGATTTTCCCTAGGATTGAACGACATTGAGCCTCTGATTCTGAAGGTGCATCAGGCATCAGAGCCCTCCAAGATTGCAACTGTGCACCTGGCGACTCCACTATTTCCACTTCATTGTTTCAGTCGTGGCTACTTTTAGCAGACCTGAAAGATGACCCATAGGATCTTTCTCGAGAAGGTTTTCAACAACTTATTTCTCATCTTGAGAAGTTCTCTAGGGGAGCTACAACATTAGGATTTGGACTTTTATGGTGAACAAAGACCAGACACATTCAAAGCTGTGCATCATTCACCTGGCGACTCCATGATTAAAGGATCGATCGACGACTCCACTGGTTCGAAATGGACAAAATCCTGGCTCGAAGGTTTTCTTCTTTTAATTTTTCTATTGTTCCTGGTTTTCTTAATGTTGTCCCTACTGTGGATGAATGGGGTGATTAGTTTCCCATATTTAGAGGGCATGTAGAGGACAACCCTGCTCAGCATCTCCATGAGTTTCATGAACTCATGCATCAATTAGATATACATCATCAGTATGTATTATTAAAAATGTTCATGTTCTCATTAGCAAGGGATGCTCGTGAATGGTATCATTCTTTACCCCTTGCTAGCATCTCCTCCCTGAGAGAGTTTCATGCAGCCTTTAGTAGGCACTGTCAAAGGCATTATTCCTCTGAGTTAATCTATCATAATTGTTGTGAGGAATATGAAGGCCATGATCAAAATGTGGCTGTGTCTTATGAAATTTGAGAGGATGAGGACCATGAAGAGGACGATGCTCTGGGTGAGTTGATAGAGCTTGTAGAATATCTCTCTGTAGATATAGAAGAGTTCAATGCAGATCATGACTACTGCCTATTTGAAGAAAATACAAAGGATTTTCCAGTTCTTGAAGTTGTTGTTCTTGGCAGCCCTACTGATGAGGGTAGTATTCAATATTCCATGGTGGTAGTGACATTATTTTCTACCCCTCATAAGCCTGTTGTATTAGTTTTAAAGGAATGAGCCATTTTGGAGGAGGATTCTTATCTTTTTCTTCATGATATTTCCCATGATGTGTTTACATTTGGGATTGAAAAGAAGGATTGGGAGATCGTTCCACTTTAGATTTTGTCCATATATTTGAGGATTATTCAAACGAAGAGTAGCAGAGCTCCACATCACAGTTCACTGACCAGAGAAGCGATCAACCTGTATATGACAGTTACGAATCAAGTTCTAAGTTGGATGTGCAGGATTTCCAAGAACAGACTGTTGGGCCTTATCTTATGTTCATTAAGCAAGATTATATTGAGGATGTAAATGTGTTTAAACTGCACAAAATAGATCTAGATAGACAATAATACACACATTTTTAGAGAGAATAGAAGAAAGAAGAAGAAGGGGAGAAAGAATGGAAGAATTCTCATTAACCATATTACACACTCAAACTGTGAATAATTTACAGTATATATAGGATAAATGAGTAACTAATGAGCCATATTGGTGGTCTAGATTGATCTGGACACAGACTAGTAGTTACAAGAGTAAACTACCACCTAGTCTAGTCTCTCAGGCAGTTATGGGAGTGAACTGCCACCTAGCTGAGTTAACTAGTCAACTAGTTTTCAGTTAACTGACTGAACAAAGAGTAGTGGGTTGGTGATGATCCCAATGTTGCATGGTGACAAAAACAATGCAACATATAAACTCAACTCAACTAGTCAAACTGAAGTGTCAACTGAAAGAGAATATTCTCCAAGTGGAATATTTTCCCCTAAAATATAGGAGACTGGATAATGACTAATTATGACTAATAAACAAGGAATAACCTTAGGAAAAATAAATCCTAGGTGTGTGTGAAGTAACTCCAACAAAGGAAATCATCCCTCCTGGACCTGCCGAAGACACTCAGTAGCAATATGAAGAGAAGAGTTTTCCCAAGGGTCTTGTTTTTGATGATTATGAATCTGACCCTTAGGAGAGTCAAGAAGAAGAAACAGAAGAACCTGAGGAGCAACAGAAGGAGAATTTAATCTCTTGTTTAGAATCTATTAGTGATCAGCCATCGCTTGAGATCAGTCATCCTGTATCAACTGTTCACCCTCCTGTGCCTACCAGAGATATTCAACGATGCGTGAGTAGCTATGTAGCAGAGAAGGATGTATGTTACCCATTTTCTAGAGTTTGTTGCTTGGCCTATGAGCCTGTGAAGGAATACATGAAGTTGTATTTCCTTCATGTTTTGAAGCCGCCTAGCTTTATCCTGACCTCAACATTAGGAGGAAAGATGAAGAATGTAATCGTTCTACTGTTACAGTTGCATTACCTATTATCAATCATCGACAAAGTGAAGGAGCTTCCAGTTATGAACTTGCTTGAATGGCTATGGTGGATTTTTTCTTTCACCTAGCACTATGTAAAATTTTATTAGTTTAGGATTGTACATAAATAATCTCCTTCGAGCATGTGTGTTTATTTTTGTTTTTACTTTCGGCCTATATTTTCAGCAATGTGTTTTGAGCTGGAATCCATAGCCCAATAGAAGGTGACTGGAACTGCAAAAGGAGATTGTAGAGCCTCGCAGGGAGGACTCTATCCCCCATGGAGCCTAATGTTAGCACTTATTCTTGCAAGGGGATGTTTTTCCTTTGAAGTTGGCCATTGGGTTACCAAATACGAGAAAAGGGGTTTAATAACCCACCATATGCATTTTTATCCAAAGTCGAGGTGCGATTATGCAAAGGTGCACACATACCTGGTCGGTGAAAATCCATCAAGCACAGGCTCAGTCTCATTCATCAAATCCATCAGATAAATTAGATCGGCGGACATCGGGCAATCAGGATTATAGAGTTGCGCAAACTTTAGCATTAGACCAAGTCCTGAAATCGTGAGATCTGGGCCATTCATTTCAATGGGACATGTGGCACACGATCAACATAGTCACTATTTCATGAATTGAGGGGTCAAGAGTCAATCACATTAAAGACTCCTGAAATGAAAAATCATGAAAATATCGCAGTTGTTGATCAAGGGAGATATCTGGACCATTGGGTCATCTTTTCATGATTTCGTGAGTCGAGAAAGTAGGAGGGAAAGTCTTGAAAACTTGCGACATGCAAAATCATGAAATAATCAGGTCCGTCCATTCCAGAGGATGCTTGGTGTGGGATCCGGTCCAAAGAAAAGTCTTCCCAGGAGTGTCGATGGTATGTGGTCCCACAGTGAAAATTTGATCTGGGTCATCTAAAGCAGAGGGGCACGTGGCAGTAGATAATGTGAAATCATGATTTCTCATATCGGAGGTTCGAGCATGGAGCACAACACAAACTCCTGACACGTGAAATCTCATAGCGCTCAAAGTTTGGTCCCATGGTCATAGCCTACGGCCCTATGGTGTGTGGGTCTGGGAATAATTTTAGCACCTGTCGCGTAGAGCTAGTGACATGGGGTCTTTGGGGAAGCAATCTTGGCCGTCAATTTTAGAGCAGATCCGACCGTCGATCTGGATATGACCATTTCACGATTTCAGGCATTGCGATGTTGTGAATCAAGGGGAGTGAGAAATCCCTATATGCAAAGTCCCGAAATTTTATAGGGGATAAGCACAGGGTCATGGCCTGAGGTCATGTGGAACGATGGATAAGAGTTATGCCAAGGGCCTGAAGTGCCTGTATTGATCGCAGAAGGAGAGTAGTAGGGCTCAAGGCATCGAGATTAATTTGGCAAAGTCATGGGCACCACCTAGAGAATTCATGGATGTCAAGGCTCACCCTGATCCCAATGAAGACAGCTAATGAAAGTGGGGGATGGTGGTTGAAACCTAGTTTCATCACATAAATGGAAAGCATGAAAGGATGGCTGTGGCAGCTAGCTGACAACCCAAAACTCCTCTATAAATGGGTTTTCCTGCATAGCCCATACTATTTTAATTTCGCATCTGACAGAGGAAGACAAGTGTAGTTTGACAACAGAAGGGGGAGACACAAAACTTTGAATGCAGTGGTTCGTTCATGTCCCTGGGGGTTGTTAGTAGTTCTGAGTTTATATACTTAGTTTTTATATTTTTTTATGGTCGATGGTTGAGCTACGCTCCCGTATTGTAAAGTTTTGATGAGACACTGGTTTCTCTGGTTATGTATCTGTATTTGAGACTTCTTGTTTAATGAAAATCAACTTTTTTTCATATCTTTGTAAATAGTTGTGTTAAAACACTCGGAATTGGAGGATCCAGTCAAGGGTATTTGTGTTTTTGTGATATATGTTTGATCATAGCAATATTATCACCAGTTTTAAGCAGTTTCCTATGTTATCTTCTCCCTCTTACACAGAGTATCTCGGAATTGGAGGATCCAGTCGAGATGTTATGGTAGCATTGTGATGTAGGTTTGATCATTGTGTTGTTGTGACTATGTCATCTCGACACATTTCAGGGTCTTGTTTTTCTTCTCCAAGATGCTAGAAGGCCTGATGCCCATAGCAGTCTTGTCCACCACTCTCACCAAGTCTTCCCTCTGCTCATTTTAAACTCAAATTCCTGACTGAAGTTAGGTCAAGACCTCACCTACTCATGCACGGTTGGCCTAGTTTTCTAAGTTAATGCGATATTCTCTTGGGTTTGTGCCCATTCAACCACCCCAATTTATTATCATGACATATAAGATTGATGGGTACTAGGCTTACCTCTGTCGTAATCCAGAGGTGACTTTTGGTGCTAATAGTACCGAAAAGTGACAGGATTTCATAAAAGCGTTTAGGGTGTGTTGAGCACTCAACAAATGGAGATTCTATGGGAGAAATAAGAATCTATGTTCCTTCTCTTAGGATTAGCTGGTGCAGAAGCTGGTTGAGATGATAACTAGATTTTCTTTTATCAAAGTATTTTCCATCCATGCCTGTACAATTCCCCTAGTTTGTGAATCTAGGTCCGCCTATGGAGTTTAACCCTTATTCCACCTTCGTTCCTCTTGACCGTGACCCACTCCCCCTTTTGGAAAGATCTGGGTAAGGAATTCATTAGCTTGAGACCGTTTTAGTTATCATTATTCACTCGCTATAGTGTTTCTCCGCTTCCAGCGAGCGTCCATATCCCCAACAGAGTTATCTACATATGCTCTCCTACTTTGCATTCATTTGATACAATTGATTTATTTCTGGCAGGGATGCCTTGAGCGAGTGGGAGAGGAGGACGTATGTTATCTGCAAGATGAAATGGTTAATGTGAAATTCCTCCTAGCTTTGTCTAGAGGTACATGTGGTCCTTTCTAACTTGTCATCTTTCCCTTTATGATTTACCAGACCACTAGGCAGACACTTCATCACTCACTAAGGTTGTTTTTTTGCAAAGAAAAGATATAGAACTCTTTTAAGAAAAATGCAATTTCCCAACATTTCTTATGTTGCATGTAAACGTGAGTTAGGAGCAGAGTTTTCTACACCATATTTATTTGGGTCAACCGATTCTTTGCATAAAACAACTTTATTACAAGAAAATACCAAACAAAAGAAAAGAAAGGAATAAAAGGACTCTGCAATCAGTCTACTTTACACCTACTCATTTATCCTAATAAGAAAATAACATGAAAAGACACACAAATTTTTATTTATTTTTTATTTTTTAAAATAAATATTGTTTTATGGCTTGGCCATTTATCGGAAGGGCATTTGGTTCACCCCTAGATTTTTCAATCGATACGTGCCTTCCCCAATTTTCTTGGATACCTGAAAAGGTTTGAACCATAGATTCTGGAACTTCAAATGTTTTCCCTTAGGTTCATTTTCTCTATCCCATTTCAAGACTAAGTCTCCTACTTCAAAATTCTTCTCTTTGGCCTTATGCTTGTCAAACCATCTTTTAACTATCTACTGATGAGCGGAGAAATTTGATTTTTCTTTTTCCCTTTCCTCTTCCATCATGAGGAGGGTATCAATTCTTTGTTGAATAACTGATGAGGGTTTCCCTCTTGAACCCTGAGCAAGTTGAAGGGATGGAATATATAACCCATTTGGGAGAATGGCTTCTTGTCCGTACACCATAAATTATGAAGCGAGCTATGCCAATTCCTATGATTGTTTGCAAATTTTTTCTTCAAGATCCTCACTAAGTTCTTATTGGTTGGTTCTTCCACCCCATTTCCTTGTGGATAGTAGTTTGCAGAGTATTTTATTATGATTCCTTTGTCTAGATAAAACTATGTTAATAGAGTGGAAAACAAATAACCCGCATTGTCAAACACAAGAACGAAGGGCATCCCAAACCTTATGATCAGTTGTTGTTATACGAATTATATTACAACCTTTTCATTCACGTGAGTCAGAGGGATGGCCTTTTCCCATTTATTAAAATAGTATGTGGCGGTCAATATGTATTTATGTTGTTTTGAAGAAATCGAGGTAATCTCCCCTATGACGTCTAACCCCCATTGCTTGAATGGTCCGAATATGGTCACTGGTTGAAGTGGGACATCTACTCTCTTTTCTCTCCCTGTGTTGATTTTACAATTTTTACAGTTTCTAGCGTATGTATGAGCATCCCTAAATAGAGTAGGCCAATAATAGGTGGCTATTAATATTTTGTGAGTAATGGTATTCCTTGAAAAGTTTCCACCTACAAGACCATCATGGAGCTCCCTTAGAACCTTTTATGCATCTTCACATTCAAGACATATCAAGAGTACCCCATCATGATTTACACGAAAAAGCATTGAATTTATGAGGCAATATTGTGTATATTTTATTCTGAGAGCTCTCCTTTCCTTAGGGTTTAGGTTTTCTGGGCAAGTCCCATGATGCAGGAGGTAAAACGGTTTTCCGTACCAAGACTCTTTCCCTAGGGTAATGTATAATGCTTCACTACACCATACTGTTAATTCATTTTCCCATGCGAGGTCTTCATTTATTCGGTCTTGGGCTTCTGCGACTAATTTACACAATCCTTGTCCCTTCACTAGTTTGGCAGGTTTTATATATAGATCAAATTCTTGGACAACAACCATCCAATGTCCTCTTCTCTCCCTCATCTCCTTTTGATTGAATATAGATCGAACTGCGGGGTGGGGCACGATGATTTTGGTGTGATTTTTTAGGATGTAAGATCTGATATGTTTTACTACTTTGTTCATTGCATAAGCTTGTTTGTCTATAGTAGGGTAGTTTAATTCGACTCCTTGGAGGTTAGTTCTCATAAATGATACTAGTGCCTCATTTTTATCATCATCCTTCTGGGTCAAAACCGCGGCTAAGGAGTCGTCAGAGACGAAAGTATAGAGGAAGAATTATTTACTAAAGTCGGGACTTCGCAACACCAAAGCTTGAGATATTGTAGTCTTGATATTGTTGAAGGCATCTTTTTGCTCTTCATCCCACTTAAAATTACCATCCTTGCAAATCATTTTTTGTAAGGGTTTGATAGTTTTAGAAAAATCGGGCATGAACTTCCTCACAAAATGAATATTTCCAAAGAAGTATTGCATAGCCTTTTTCTTGTGGGGTAAGGGAAGTTGAGCTATTGCCTTTATTTGTTCTGGATCTATGCAAATTCTTTCTTGAGATATAATATGACCTAGTAATTTACCTTCCCCGACACCAAAGATAGTTTTATTAGGGTCTAAAGATATTCCATATTTCCTACACCTTTCGAAAATATGGGTTAGATGTTGGATGTGGTATTTTTTGTTCTTTGAATACACAGTCACGTCGTCTAAGTATACACTACACATATGTTAATCAATCCTCGAAAATATACATTTGTGGCCCTTTGGAAGGTTGCTCTTGCATTAATCAACCCAAAGGGCATGTGTTTTTAGAAAAAGTTCCCCACTTGGTTTGGAAGGTAGTTTTCAATCGGTCTTCTATTACGAGGAAAATCTCTCTATGGCCAGGGTAAACCACAACAGACAGAAATGGCTGCAAAAATCAACTCTATCCCAAAAACATGCTATATAAACCAATATGAAAGTGAGATAAGAAAGAGGCCTACCTCATCCATATGTTCGACTATGTCCATCGTTGAGCACTTTGACCCAAAGCTATATACCTGCAACTAGTTCTCAACAAGCAAGCAAAGCAAGCATATGGTGATAATATAAAAGGTTAGCACATTAGATAACATAATCCATTAATATACATAAAAAATATGCCCATGGATAATAACTCAAATATTTGTAAGATATCAATTGGGAGGGAAAGGAGTATTTCTATTAATAAATGATCAACATAAGTGAAAATATTACAAACTTTTGTGTCGACACAATTCAGAATCGAGAAACTTTTCCTTCCAGCTGGGCTTCCACCACTTCAATCCTCCACCAAAGGAAAGCTCATAAAAGAGAAGTAATGAGGTTCTCAATCAATAAGGGAAGATCTTGGGGGCTGAACACTGTGTTCAGGCTTAAATGACAAAGGGATGCAGACTCAATATGAAGTAAATAATTTCTCTAGAGTAACTTTGCTCTCAAAGTTGAATTATTTTTCCTCTTTTCCATAGCTTGGAATTGGCCCATTCATAGCCTTCAAATGGAACTGAGGGGATGAGTTAGAACTCTTCCAGTATATAGAAGGCCAAGGATCAGATATCTCCTATTGTGACATGGAAACCCGACATTTAATTTAAATTTTTTGGCACAAATATCGATGTACACGGGTTGTAGTGGAGTAGCCTACATATACGCATGTTGTATAGTAGGCAAGGTGCATACATGTGGAAATATTTTTATTTTTGACTCTGGACTTTACAAACAGGGATGATAAGTCTGCATGGGGAAATGGAAAAAAGCCTTATTTGCAAGATTGCATAGGGTGAGGAAAATATTGCTATAACAAATGCCCCCTAATGTGTGAGGTCAGAGGAGTAGCTACGATGGCTGAAATACATTATAAACAACCCAGAAGTGGAGTGATGGGGAACCAACTGGAAGAATTAGTTGCTCATTACATTCTGCATTGATTTTCCATACATGGATGCCAATAGAATTACACTATAGATCCATGTAAAAATATACCAAACAAGTATCTGTGGCCATGAATAGAAAAATACAAATGCAGATACATGTCGAAAGCTATCATAGTTACAACAAGGCCCAGTAAAACTAGTCTCAAAACCAATCTGAAGATATCTGTATACAATGGGGTACAATATGATCTCCCATGATCACTCAAGTCATATAGGTACTGGTTCAATGAAAAAGAATCAACAAATCAGGAAAGTTGTGGCCACATAGTGATGTCTTCAAGTCTTCTACACAATCCGCTAAGGTTTCAAGCTACATAATGTGAATAAAGGAGTTGAGGTCGAACACAATGAGAAATCATTTGATTACCGGTCATTGAGGTATACCATTAACAAACATGAGACAACCTACCGATAATGAAAGTAGGTATCAATGCACCAAGTACATTATTACAAGTGTGAATAAAAGGAGTCAGTGTCGAACACTTGAAGAATCCATCGATTAGGAGACATTGATGTATTCCCAACCGTCGATGGCAAGAGAGCCTGCCACTAATGACTACAAGCCTCAAGGTACTCATAAGACTCTAGGTCCCATTTCCATAATAGATGAGCTGAATCCGATGGAAGGAGACCCGTTGAAAGGAGAGAATTAAGGCATCTCTCATCAGTCAGTATGAGGTACAAAGCAAGAGCTTCATGATTTGGTGGAAATTGGACAAAGAACACATTCACGAACCAATGACTCGGTGCGTCTTTCGCATGTGCCAAGTGCAAGTGGTACACGAAAAACACCCTTTGAATAGAAGCCAATGATGAAAACTGCTGACAAAGGCGAGAAAACCACCAATAAGGTAATGCCATCCAAGACATTGCATGAATCATAATGTCTGAATAGATGTCTTGCCATTGAACATAAGGGAAACAACCTAGTCAACAACCAATGATGAAATGTCAACTGTTGGGTTCAAGTTTACCTACCAATGATGAAAGTAGGGCCAGGGTGCATGATAGGACTACAGTATCGTGTGATTCTGAGAAAAAATAAGGGTATGACCGACATGCAAATTCAAGATTTCTAAGAAGTGGCCTACACAGGTTGATAGATTTCCATTGAACAAGAGCATGAGACGTATGGAAGACTCCAATAGAATAGAATCAATTATGAAACCATAAGATGCAAGAGGCATCCATGAAATTCTCTATAGGGACTAGAAGAGTAACTAGTCGGTAGAGAAGACTCTGTAATGAGTTCAGCTTCCTAAGTCCATGCTAATCCCAAAATTATGATGATGAATGGACTCAAATAACTTTGTGCTCTATTCAAAGGTGACACGACTATTGCTAATATAAGATAATACTCCCTTCCCGCCCATCATTTTTTGCTTTTTCATAGACAAATGAATGCTATGATACAGAGGAGGAAACGAGTGTCGCAAGTAAGCAAAATTAGTTCCAACAGTGGAACATACCTATGCTCAATGCAAGGAGATGCATGTGGGAGATGGACACTCGGGGGAATGTTCCCTCCTAGGTATAGGGTGTCAAATTGCAAAGGATAAAAACAAGGCTCTTCTTGGTTGAGGATGCAAATACTGCTGAGCAAAATGGTTTATAACGCAAAGCGAGAACTGGCTAAAGGCTCAATACTGAAAGCAAGGGCATGAGATGAAATCACAACTTAACGCCAAAACATTTCCTTTTTTATGTCTTTTAGTCTACTTGGTGTGAAAAAGGGATAAACTTGTGCCAAATAGACATCTTTTCAAATCCAATTTATGAGTGTGAAAGAGACAAGTTCACTCAACAATCTTTTCTCTTTTTGAAAACGAGTCGGAAAAGAGCTTAACTAAGAATCATAACCTTTCAAGTCCAATTTAATGAGTGTGAAAGGCACAAATCACTCGACAATATTTTCTCTTTTTAAAGACGAGTTGGAAAAGATCTTAAATTAAACTCGTTGGGGAGATTCTAGGCAACAAGTCATAGGGGAGGCCAAGGCTCCCGTTCTGGACTTCTGTGGAATGTCAGTATCTTACGAATAGCTGACATAAGAATGGGAAAACCCAAATCTCTCCAAGTCGAGGAGGATAAAGCACTAGCGGAGGATATTTCTTCCGTGATATATCGGATAATGTCTGTTACAAGAAAAGACATAGGAGGGGGCATTGGGTACCCCACAAGACCATCCCAATCAAAGGGGATATCTTCAAGACTTAGAGGGAGAGAACTCGGGAAGAGTAAAACTCTCTCGTGTGCAGAAGGAGCGTTCTCAGGAATGTTGATGACATGGTTGAAATATGCATCACCCTCCACTAGGCGGGTAGGATTGACTAAAGATTGCACTGGTACGACCACTTCTTCAATTCTAGGTTGAAGAGGATGCATGATAATAGGGATAGGGGACACATCACCCTCGAGAACAGGGGTGTGGTTAAGAGAAGATTGCAGCGACATTACTACTGTGTCAATCGATGGAGAAACGGGGTGTGGGGAAACCACAAATACCTCAGAGTATGAAGGGCACTTAGGTGAGCCCCATGCTTTTGGTATCCTAGCAGTAGCTAGACATAAATGAGTAAGGTGATCTCCTTCGCAAGTCTGACAAAGAAATTTAGGCTTATGTCTGAGATGTCTAGGATTCTCGATGCCCCCAACGTCGCTCACAGTGGCTGGTAACATTCTCTCAACATGACTAGCAGAGGCGAGAGAGTCATCTCCTACATGATGTACAGAGGTTGGAGATGTGACATTAATATGACTCGTGGCAGCTAGAGTGATTCCCCCAGCATGATTGGCATAGGCTGGGTGCGGGTTGTCAACATGATTTGCAGAGGTTGGTGACCCTTCTCCAACATGAATGGAAGAGGTTGGTGATGGAGCTCCAGTATAACTGGAAGTGACTGGACTAGTGGTGGGTTGCAACATTTGATACCAAGGTATAGGGAAAGATTGGCTTTGAAACATTGCAGGATAGGAAGGGTCCTGGTTTACCCCCTTTCCCTGTCCAGAGAGATAGTATCCTCCACCGAACTGATCTGATGAGGTTTGTACGTGCATCATCACTGAAGTCTGTGAAGAGATGAATAGTATGATAAGAATTATTCAAGTGAGGATGTATGTTGCCCCCTTGTGAAGGGGTTCCATAAAGAGGGTAGCCTGAATCGTAAAATTGATTCTCCCCGTATGAAATACCCGGGGATACATGAGGACCCGTCATCGAAAAAGTGTTTGAAGGAACCTACAAGGAGGATGAATGATACATGGATGGGGTGTAATAAGTACAATAAGCGGCCATCTGAGTGTTGGCTCCTGAAAGAGTGTAGCTAGGATTGGATCCGTAAGAGGGGAGATTCCAATCTCCCATATTGAGAGTTGGTTGCGGGACATGTCTCAAATCAAACGAAGATGTAGGCATCGGGGCCATGGTGCCATCAGATCCAATGAAAGGATTCATATAAGTGGACCAGAGAGAGGATTGCATGGGTGAATGCATATCAACAAGAAATTGACTAGAGACCCAAGGCACGAACCGAGCGTCGTAGTTCTACATACCATTATGAAAATCAAACAGATTTTCCCCCATAGTATGAGTGAACATCATNAACTCCAATATCCACAATAATGAAAACTCAGTATAGACTCCTACAACCAACAAGTAATCAAAGAGCACACCAAAAGTCAAACGACCAATATACACACGAACGGGGTAAAGTGGTTGAAAGTGGCCTCTCTCCCTAAATAAGGTATGTATCGCCCAAGAGGGGCCTAAGACTCCCTTCTAAAGATCAGAGGTATCATAATTAGTTATAAGGGCCCTCGTGGGATTAACAATCATTCGATCAGATCCCCTTGGAGAGGTAATCCTCCATAAAGGTTGTGTGTTGTGCGACTCTTATCTGACCCAGGGTACCTGCAGAATAACCCCTGCAAGTAACCTATGTGGCACTTAAGTCAAGCAACTAATAAACCATTGTATAATCGATTCATAGGAGAGCAGTCATAAGTCAGGTCCACCGTATGGGCAGGGTAGCAAATCCTGAAACCTTGAAAGCATTGCCTCTCACGGAGGTAAAGGCACTAGAAAGATCCCCAGATACGAATATATCCCCAGAAATATCTCTGACACTAAGAAGTTATCGGGGGGATATCCTTTCAACCAACCTCACACGACCTCATGATTAACTCTGGTGTGACCAGAGCCTCCTGATATTACTAGTTATACAATGGATTTCTCCCTTCCATTTCTCAGACACATATGTTGATTTAATTGCCTTGGAGAAGTTTACCCACAAAATCCTATTCCAAGGCAATAAATCCTAAGCTAGTTTGTGTATCTTAGAAAATAAAAACATGAATAATCAATTTTAAGTTATAGCATTAATTTTAGTGGTCATGATTACTCAAAAAAGTATGGTAGTGAAACTCATGATGTTATGACTCTACAAGGAAAGTAAATATGAAAATACTGCAAAGTCCTAACTTTAGCTTTCAATGAATGATATGCTTCTGAAAACAAATATAATTTTCAATTTCAACTCTGCAATTCTGAAGTAAAAATGCAATCTTTCAGTATATTCACTAAGCTAATGAAAAGGACTCAAAAGACTAAAATTCCAAGCAATGAAAAATGCCTACTTTTTTGTATTTTCAATATAATAAAATGAAAATGCATGGACTAAAAAGCAAATTGATATATAAAATCTATTGTGTATAAAAAGAGATAACTCAAGCAGGATACCAAGCAAAAAAATACCCAGCCCAATGTACAAGGACAATCAAAATGAAAATATGATGAGAAAGACTCCTCCCAAAAATTCAACCCAGACAGGTTCCCTGTCATCCCATAGGCACTTAACAGGCACTTCAGAGACCTAAGAAGACTCAAAAAACATCAAATCCCACCCAACAACCACTAGACCAAGAAAATAGGAAAGGAAATCTTATGTACGTGGTTGTTTAGGAATACAAAGCGCATGTACATAGCTTGCATAGGGACAGTTGGCGTATGTACACGAATGTCAAGGAAAAAAACACGTATATGTCTCAACACAAAGACAAGCAAGGGAGAAGGCTAAAAAACTCAGACTCAAAGTGAACAAAGGTTGTCAAGCAATTATACGACAAGAAACACAATAGGAATGAGATAAATCTAAGGAGAAAAGCACTCCAAACCCTAAGAAAGAAGATTATATCCCCGGTATGGTCGCCAATTCTATTACGAGGAAAATCTCTATATGGCTAGGGTAAACCACAACAGATGGAAATGACTGCAGAAATAAACTCTATCCCAAAAACATACTATATAAACCAATATGCAAGAAAGATAATGAAGAGGCCTACCTCGTACACATGTTTGAAGATGTCCACCATTGAGCACTTTGACCCAAAGCTATATACCTGCAACTAGTTCTCAACAACCAAGCAAAGAAAACATATGGTGATAATATAAAAGGTTATCACATTAGATAGCGTAATCCATTAATATACATAAATAATATGCCCATGGATAATAACTCAAATATTTTCAAGATATCAATTGGACAGGAAAGGAGTATTTCTATTAATAAATGATCAACAGAAGTGAAAATATTATAGACTTCTGTGTCGTCACGGTTCATAACCAAGAAACTAAGTTCCTTCTAGCTGGGCCTCCACCACTTTAATCCTCCACCAAAGGCAAGCTCATAAAAGAGAAGCAATGAGGTTCTCAATCAATAAGGGAAGAGCTTGGGGGTTGAACATTGTGTTTAGACTTAAAGGACAAAGGGATGCAAACTCAATATGAAGTAAATAATTTCTCTAGAGTAACTTTGCTCTCAAAGTTGAATTATTTTTCCTCTTTTCCATAGCTCAGAATTGGCCCATTTATAGCCTTCAAATGGAACTGAAGGGCAGAGTCAGAACGTTTCTAGTATATGGAAGGCCAAGGATGAGAGATCTCTTGTTGTGACATGGAAACCTGACACTTAATTTTCATTTTTTCGCACAAATCCCATTGTACGTGGGCTGTAGTGGAGAAACTTGCGTATATGCATGTTGTATAGTAGGCAAGGTGCGTACATGTGGAAAAAATTATATTTTTGACTCTAGAATTTACAAACATGGATGATAAGTCTTCATGGGGAAATGGAAAAAGGCCTTCTGTGCAATATTGCATAAGGTGAGGAAAATCTTGTTATAACATTTTCTTTTGAAATTAGAACCTGGTTTTAACCTGAAAAACCATCTAGAAGGGAGAAAATTTCAGAACTAGACATGGTCTGCAAGAGATGTTCCATTGCTGGGACTAGGTAGTTAGCCTTTTCTGATGCTCTATTAAGGTTTCTGAAATCTACACACAGATGGATCTCCCTAGAATTTTTTCTGACAAGAACCAAATTTTCTACTGAGGGAGAGTGTCTAACCTAGAAGATAATCTTAGAAACTAGTAATTTCTTTAACTCTTGATACATGAGGGGTTCCAAAGATGGATGATACTTCTTGAGCTTTTGTTGGAAGGGCTTTACTCCAGATTTTAACGGGATTGTGTGTTGAATAATTCAAGTGTCATAAGTTTTAAATTATCGATAGGACCATGCAAAAACATGTTGATATTCCCTAAAAAGTTTGAGATAAGCTTTCCTTTCTTATTTAGACATTGTTTTGCTATATTTATAAATTTAAGGTTTTCCGGGGTTCCTAGATTTATAGTCTCATATATGGAACATGAACTGCCTGTTTTTATGTTTGTTGACCCTTTAAATATTTCCCTTAGGTCAAAAAATTTCTCCAAATTGGCTACCCCTTTCGATATTGTGTGAAACCTTGGTTTGTTACTAGAGTTATCTATTTCACCTATTTGTTCATGGAAATCGATTTATGCTAGTTGATATTAGAATACTTCATCATCAATAATCAGATCTTTAAAAATTTCTTGATTGGTTAGAAATTCTATAATCTATTCATCCCCTTCAAAAACCTTTGAATTAGAAATATTGTTGGGTACTAATGGTTTGTAGAGTAGTTACACAGTGAACCTGGAGGCTTCATAGTCTTCTAAAGGGGATAGCCTCGAGGCTGCAGTAGCTAGGGAATCATCAAGAGTATTCTTTGTTCTGGGAACCATAGTAATATTAAAGGCCTCAAAATGTTCTATTAGCCTATGCACCTCTTGTTGATAATTTCTCAAGTGGGGTGAGTTGCAATGTATAATATTATTTACTTGCCTGACGATAATTTTAGAGTCCCAAAAAAATTTTTGTTCTTTAATGTTTAAGTCTATGAATTTATTTAGTCCCTGAACTAGATCTTCATACTCAATAGTGTTATTAGTGCATTCAAATTCTAATCTACAGGACATGAAATTTCTCTTCCCCTTTGGGTCAATGATGATACATCCTGCTCCCGACCCTTCTTGCGATTTAGACCCATCAAAGTACAACATCCAAACTTGTGAGAAAAATTTATCAGCTTCTTCATGCCTAGTTGTTTCCTCATCTCCGCATACCTTGTATGTGGTTTCCAACAAAGGTTCTTGGAAGGATTTCTTCCGCCACTGCCAGTAGATTCACTTGAAAATCCATTTCATATTTTTGAGTGAGAGGTACATCATATGAGAGAGGAGCGAAATTGCTGAAATCATAATCGTAGGAGTAGTTTCCTAGCACGGGGAAATATGTCGATGAGGGTTCATTGAAGGCTTCTAAATCGGTGATAGTATGTTTGAGATACCTCTCCCTATCGATCCTAATCATTTTGGTATGTCCCTTTAATGGAAACCAGAGGTGATCCCAATCTGTGCTAAAGTATCCATTCAATTTCTCGAACCAATCTCGACTAAGTAGTAGTCCATAACATTTTGGTATATCTACTACAATGATGTCAATTAATTGAACAAATTTCCAATGTGTAGCCATTCTGATCATGACATCCTTAAGTTCCCCAATAACGTTTACCTGATTTCTATCTAGTTGTATAACATGTTTATCGCTTTTGAGAAAAACTACGTTTAATTTCTTGTAGATAGATAATGGCATGACATTGGAGTATGCCCATGAGTTGACTAAACAATTATGGAGGTTTTTGTCGAAGACTTCAAACGTTAAAAGGAAAGGTGGGACAAAAGGCTTTCCTTTTTTATCTATAGAGAAAGCATTCACAATTGGTTTATTCTTTAGATCTGTGGGAGATGGAACCTCCCCTGGGTTAGTGTTTGTTATAGGGTCTTCTATTGACTTTAAGGCTTATAACAGAAGTCCTTTTTGCTGGGGAATTCTACACATGTCCATGACCAACACATTGGCCTTCAAATTTTTTAAGTCTTCTACTATGTTGTAGTCTAGCTTGGGTGACTCCCATGTATGAATGTTTATAGGATTTCTTTGGGAGACAAAAGGTTATTTCGAGTGATCAACTATTTTTTTTCCCCTTGAAGATTGGAGAATGGTAAGATCGTTTGAGACCGGTTGACCCTTACTTCACGTTTGCACAGCCAAAACCTCATCGGATGGTTCTTGAATCTCAAATACATCATTGGGAGGCATCGATAAGTCAGGATCCCATAACAACATGGTTGTTTCTTCTGGCAGCTCAACTTCCTCCTGATCGACGATGTTCACCATTGAGCTGCTTGATTATTCGGCAAGGGAAACTTTGTCTAGGAACCGATTGGCCATTAAATTCATAGCGTGCACCCATTGGGGACAATATCTTTCGGAATGTTTCTCTTGATGATACGTATAGAAAGAGTTGGATGCTACATTACCTAGGTCGATGTTTAAGTTGGTTGGGGGAGGTTCAATCGCTTTGAAAGGTGGGTTTCTATTGAAAAAGGGTTTATAGGGCCTTTGACCTTGGTTTCCTTCCCCGACACTTTTTTTCATGTCTACAATTTCATTTGACAATTTCTTTATCATCCATTGTAGGTATTCTATGTCCTTGCTTCCCTTTTCAGGACCGTGTTCTATTTGTTTTCCCAGAGGTCTAGTCAACAACAATCCTCTCCTAGGCAGAGGCTGAACTTCCTTCTTAAATAGTGAGACTTGGCCCTCTTTGCATCCCTTCATTTGGAATTCAATCGTTTTGGCTTCCTTGAAATTTTCAGCTTGGGTATGTTTGGTAGCCCTTTTCACTAACATGGAAATAGAAGCAGGGAGAGCATTAGCATATACCTCAATTTGAAAATCCTGAGTAGGTTTAGCTTCAGGTTGAAATTTGTTCAGAATAGTGGTAAACTGTTGATTGAAGTCTTTAACCTTCTCTTTTAAACTCATGGTGGCGACGAAGAGTTCAACCATCAAATCTCCTATGGTGGTTTCTTCTGCAAATTTGTCTAAGAAATGTTTTTGAAACTTCGTCCAACTAGTTATGTACCCTACAGGCAAGTTAAAATACCAAGTCGAGGCTGGATTATCAAAGGTATAGGGAAAAAGTCTACATACTGCGTCATGTTGTATGTTCATCAGTCTTATAGATAGTATGAACTTTTCAATATGGTTTTTAGGTAATCCGGAGGTTTGAGGGTAGAACTTGGGAATAAATTTTTCTGGATGTCGAGGGAGGTTATGTACCCATCCTAGGATTGCTAGAGCATCTCTGCCTAACCAAGCTTGATTATTTGGAGATGGATTTCCCCTTTATTAATTATTTTCGTTTTTATCCTCCATGCCATCTGATTCTGAAACTGAGTGATCTGAGTTGAACCCTTCCTCGTCGGATTCGAAATCATCTGGCTCAGAGTAGTTACCATTTGGTTTTTCGAGGATCAGATTGAGGGGTTTTCGATCTCAGTGAGGTAAAAATATATCGGGTCTTTAACTGTGTGAACAAAAACTTGGTCAGGGGTATAGACCACTAGTTTTCTCACTTGTTTTTTACGAGGAAGTAACGAGGCTAAGGGAAACGATCCAATTTTCCAAGCATAAGCTATTGTGATTATTCTTAATTGTGTTAAGTACCTATACCAGATCTGCAAATATAATTCAAAAATAAACAAGAATAAACCATAAATCATTCACCATAACATGAACACAAGAAATAGAGAAAACCCTTGAGGTAGGGCAACACCATACAATGGATCCTATTATGGAAGGGATCCTCTCCTCTTCACTTGCCTCTTTGAGGGGGCATCCTCCTATTGAGCTTCAGCTCCAAATACAATATTTTTCTTCCTGTCTCATTACATTGCTTGAACCCCTTTATATAGTTCTACCATCACCTAAGAACATTCTAGAGGAGGAATATTCTAGAAGTAGAACCTTCTAAGAAGTCCTCTTACATTTATTATATCTAACTACCATAGTGGGCCTTATTTAATAATATAGTGGACCTAGTCCACCTTACATTGAATGACCTCAACTATTATCACTATGGGCCCTCTGGACCCCCCCACTACCTCTCTAGCTACCTTACATTTCATCCCCCTTATGAAAGTGTTGTCCTCAACGCTTGATGTACAACCATATACCAGGGTCCCATGGATAATTGTGAACCATAATGCTGAAGAAGACTGAAGAACCAAAGTCCCATGTAGAAAGGAAATCCACCATGCTGAAGTAGTCCAACCATCATTGTAAGCCCGGGTCCCATGTCCAAGTGCTCATGTGAACTCCCCGTAGAAGATTTTGGAACCCAATAACCAAC